>RJWJ010002685.1:0-96714 GCA_004363605.1 Indri indri
ACAAAATAGATCAGGTCTTGAATGTCCTCTAGCACTACAGTCTCTTCAAATACGTTGTTTTCCTTCAGCCCCTGGTATCTACTTTTGGCCACACGAGTATCGAGCATTTTCTCTGCTATGCTCAGAATGTGTGACTCAGAAGCACGGAAGACCTTATCTAGGACTTTTTCCACATTATAGGGCAGGCTCTCCCGCTGCGCCGATTTCAGCTTTAATGACATTTCTTGTAGCATGGCTTCCAGCTCGTGGACGTCAAAGTACTTCTGGAACCGCTGCAGAGACTGCTGCTCTTTAAAGAAGCTGCTAATTATGGGCAAGTCCTCCCTCTTGCCACCAGGCTCTGGCTCTACGGTCGTATGTGGGGTCCAGAGGAACGAGTCATCTTCAAGTTCTTCAGAAGCAGACCCCTGGCTCTCAGTGTCCACGAATTTGTCTACGTCCTCATGGTCCTGTCTCGAGAGTTCTTCTCCTCCTGGCTTCTCGGCAAGCCCTGAGGTCTTCACAGGTTCCTCGGAGTTGTCTTTTCTCAGATAATCAGAATCTTCATTCCGAAACACATCGCCTAACTCTGGAGTCTGAGTTTTTATCTGGTCAGGAAAGTCACTTACTTCAGACGGTCGCGGCGCTTTCTCACCGGGCAGAGGGCGGCCTTCTTTTTCTGGCACCACACTAGCTGGTTCCCCGCCTCGTGCGTCGACCCCGGTGGCTGCGGTTTCACTTTTTCTTCCACGGCCCAACGCACCGGCTTCTCCTTTGTTTTCTTCCACTTCTGGATCAGGACCAGTGATCCCTAAAACGGGGATCTGCAGATTAACACCTGCCTGCCTGTCCTGAGCCCCGGGGTGGCTCTCTTTAGCCTGCTTCGCGCTCACGGCGTTTTCGTCCTCCAGCAGCTCCTCAGGGAGATAGCCGTCCTGCTCTGCCGCGGGCTCTTCAGTGGCGTCACCTGCGCCCCCCACGCCGTGGGCTGGGTTTGCTCTTCCTGGTTCCTGGGGGCCCCGTGTTGCCTCGTGACGAACAAACACTTCGTCTGTGGGGCCCTCTTTGCCCTCTTCCTCAGAAAGCCTCATCGTCTCACTCAAGGGCTCAGGGGCGACAGCAGCCACATCTCTTTCTTGTTGCCAGGAAAGATTTTTTCCCAGAATGGGATCCTCTTCTTCTAGTTCTCCCGGCAAACCAATTTCACCTGTAGAGGAGAAGCTCGGTTGGTTTCGAGTCCGAAGAACTAGATCCTCTTTAAACTCCTCACGCTGATGCTCGACTGAAAGCGTGTGCAGTTTCGGTCCACTTAGCACAACGTCCGCCTCCTGCACCGTGTTTCCGGATGCGTTACGCTGCGCATCTCCCGCGAGGGCGGCAGGGTCCGAGGACTCCCGTTTCATCTTTTCTGCGCTCATCTGATTCCCCTCAGCTTTATGGACAGGGTCACTCCCTGAGCCGCCTTCCGAAATCTGCTCTCCAGGCTTTTCTTCATGGCGCATTCCCTTTGAGACGTGAACAGCTGCTCCTTCTAGGTCATTCTCTTTGTCATCAAAGGCTGACTGTGCTGTGTCTCCACCCTTGTCAGCAGCTGGCAAAGAGTTGAGGTCACTGCTTTGAGTAGAGCTGTGCATGGTCACCCCTTCCTGCTTCTCATCCTCTAATTCTGTCCCATCTTGTACTGGGCCCCTCTCAGGTTCCTGAACTTTCCTCCCTTTTCCTTTAATGTGAAGTCCGGTGTCCACTTCTGGGTCTTTGTCATTATTTGTTTTAGGGACTTCTACAATCAAAAAACCATCTTCTTCATCTTCAGGGTCAGTGTGGTCTGTTGTCGATTGTGGTTTCTCCCATTTGCTACCTGGGACTGATGCATCGTAGTCTTCCTTTTCTTCCTCTGAATCAGAACTCTCTAAATCCATCACACCTGTTTTTTCTTCACCTCCTGTGACAATAGAAAAGATAGTATCCCCCCGAGTTGTTAGAATATTTTTATCATCATTTTTGATGCCAGGGGACACAATTCCCTCAACCTGATCCTTTTCATTTGAATTCTGCCCCTTGTCTGGTGAGTATTTCTCAACTCCAGACTTCGCTGGTGTTTCCGTATCTTCTCTGCTCATAAAGGTTAGTAATGGCAGTTCAAAGTCTTCTGGATTCTCCTCTTCCTCCTTCTCGACTGCGTAATACTCGGCGTCCAATTCCTCGTCAAAATCGTCTTCTAGTGAAGTAACGAGGCTGGTTGTCTCATCATCGGATACAAGTGCATCAGCGGTTGAGCCAAATTTGGTTTTCAAGTCTAGAGTCATTTCTTTTTTCAAAAGTTTATAAGCGTCTACCTTTTCCTGCTCATTTGAGACCTGAGAGCTATTGCTAGTTTTGTTGTTTTCACTTTCTGGCACTTTTAATTTATCCTGCAGCATCTCGTCAAAAGGTTCAAAAGAAGGCTGCTCTCCCTGAGCATTTCTCGCTTGACTGTTTGCCTGGGGGTGGTTCTTCTGAGCCATGAATGGTTCCTTGACATCCTCAGTGTTCTCTGAGAACACACTTTCGCTTTTCTCTGGGTTGGCTTCCACGGGTTCAGCCTCACTTTCCTTAGATACTTCAGGAGGTTTTTCCACATGCTCAGTTTCTTCAATAGCTTTCTCAGAATCTCCAGCTGCAGAATCATACAATTCCAAAAACCCTAAAAGTTCTTCTACATTATAATTATCAAAATCATCTCTTCCTCCATCAAAACACACAAAATCTGTTTCCTGTAAGGAAAAGAAAAACATTAGTGTGCCACTAACCAAACGTCAGAAGAGCAAACTCTTAGCCATACTAATGATAGAGATAATCTCAAATTCATGTTTGGCTCTAGAGGGGCGTTTGTGTCAACCTTGGGCGATGACCGTTCCCACCCAAGTACTAATCCTGGCTTCCTTTCACTCTCTCTTCCCCAGGGAAGGAATGTGGTTGGTGAATTCCCTCACCCCCATCCCTCTTTTCTGTTTGGGACCTGCCAGAAGGAAAACACATACTCTGTTCCTCTATGCTGTTGGTTTTATAGGGACAGTCCCCATTGGGGAGGCCCCCAGTTGGCTAGCTCGGTCTGTGGCTGGCTAAGTCTGTTTATGTAAACTGCAACGTTAGAAAGGCCGTTATTTCTGCACACTTGAATCATATTCTCTAAACAGCTTTATCAGTTAATAATGGTGACATTTTGGTCTCCACCTGCCCAACTCCTGGGTTTCTCGATTTGTTTTGAGCACACGTGGGGAAAAATGGGGTGTCATTTATTGGGTGCCCCAACTCCCAACGTCTATGCCTGATGTCCTAGGAACTCACCGCCTAACAACCCATCCAAGAGAAGCTGAGAGACCAGCCAGCTCCTCTACCGCTGCGCCCTCTACGCACACTTCTCTGTACACCCAGCTAGAAACAGGGAGACTCACCTGGCTGTCAGGTTCTAAGTCTATATGGATTTTTGGCTCGTATTTTCCTTGGATTTGGAAAGATAAATCAACTTAAGAAGCATCTTATTGAGATACAGGTGCAAAGGAAGTAAAAATGTAAAGGGACAAAGAATGATGTCAAGGGGCTCCCCACTTTGTTATTACCACAAGAACAACTTGAAAACAAGATTCAGGGAGGCATATAACCTACTCTAAATCAGGTTCTAAGTAGTCACTAAGATCTGCTCTCAGGACTATCTGTAAATCTATATTCTTCCTTTCCTCTACTAGCAAGCAAATTGGCATACAAAGAGTCATAAAGGGACAGAAAAGTTACAAAACCAACAAAGATAATTTTCTTCTCATAACTAAACTTTCATGATCTTCTGGGGAGACCCGTCCAGTGTAGTAGGGATGAATGATCTCCTCTTTCCATCGCACGCGTTCCTGAGCCATCTGCTTAATATTGAGGGATGCGAGCAGTGGGATGCACAACAAGGAGACAGAAGCCAACACAGTTCAGGTCTTCGTGACCAGTGAACTGCTGTCTCGCGCTTATATCGCAGGCAGTGTCTTCATCGGGAGTGAAGCCAAACAGGCAACAGGGCTGACTTTATGGCCTCCAGGATTATCAAGAATTTTAAAAATAGCAATAGCTCTGCGACTTCATCCATTCTGCCAGTCTCATCCAAGAACTGCCTGAGCCCAGCAGCTTGCATGCTCTGCAGCAACTCCAAAAAGCTACTCAAAATTTCTAAATGAAGGTTGGCATCAATTACTATAAATTTTAAAACTCCAGAAAATTATCGTCTGGAATGAGGATTCTAGAACACAAAATCCTTTTAAGTCACAAAACCATTTTAAGTCAGGGCACCACAGATAAATGCTTTATCGAATTTGCAGTCAGTGCCTTAGAGATGTGAGACTGGACCTCATCTGAAACTCTCAGGTTCTCTTTTCCAAATTTGTACCATAACTACAATTCTTGAAGTCAATAAGAAAACCCTTGTAAGTTTACATTTCTGGCCCAGTGCAAAATGCGTTAGACTAATTTTACCTGATTTCTATATATTTAAAATGTCTAATAGCTATTCAATGAGCAGTTTTCAAATCAGGACACTTTCTCCTTTTGCTTGTAAAATAAATTATTTAACTCTTAAATTTCATAACTAAATACAAAGATAATGAATTCTTAACTTTCCAGAGTAAAGAAATGTCCTGTATAAGAGTATACAGCCTTATGTAAGAACATCTGCCTCAATATATTAGATAACTATCAGATTATGACAGCATCTCCTTTAAATTCTTTTCAAATTTTTCTTTCTTTTTTTAAGAGGTAGTCCTTTATAAGCCAATTTATAACTAAGAACAAAAAAGAAATCTGCAACTTACATCTGTTGGAACTTGTAGCTCTTCTTTGGTATATTTGTGGACTACCTGGATTAAATCCTTTGGAAAATATCCAAAAATACGCCCAACCTACAAGAAAGAATGGGCGAAATGGACAAGCATCAATCAAATTCTGTATAAGAAACATAAATGAGAGATTTTTAGTAGTAACAGGAAATATACAAATATATAGGTAGGTAGACACAACAAAGAGAGATAGTTGCTATTACAATTACGCTGAGATTATTATTGCAATAAAAATTAAGTACAGAATATTATTAAGCCAATGTTTCTAAAACCATTAAAGCTCTAACATAAGTTAGAGCTTAGAAATAGATAAAAGATCTGTATAAGAGAAGATTATTGTACATTATATGATTAAACTGTGCAAATCAAAGCTGGTTAGAAATGCAATTCCAAGTAACCTCTAGTAAGAATTTACCTGTGCATTTCATAGCATTGCTCATAAACCAGTACTTATAAGTCTTTGTTAAACAATAAACAACAGCCCTGTAGTAAGTAAAAAAAACCATAAAATTTCTGAAATGTATCACCACTACAACAAAAGGCAAATACAGCTGACCTTTGAACAACACAGGGTTGGGGCACAGTTAAAAATCTGCATATAACTTTTGACTCCCCCAAAACTTAACTACTAATAGCCTACTGTTTCAGGGGTGGGGAACCCACAGCCTCAAGGCCACATGTGGCCCTCCAGATCCCTAAATGTGGTCCTTCGACCAAATCCAAACTTCACAGCATAAATCCTTTCATTAAATGGATTTGTTCTGCAAAATCTGTATTCAGTCAAAAGGCCACACTCGGGGGCGATGGCTCACACCTGTAATCCTAGCACTCCAGGAGGCCAAGGCGGGAGGATTGCTTGAGCTCAGGAGTTCGAGACCAGCCTGAGCAAGAGCGAGACCCCATCTCAAACAAAAATAGAAAAATTAGCCAGTCATGGTGGTGAGCTCCTGTAGTCCCAGCTACTCAGGAGGCTGAGGCGGGAGGATCGCTTGAGCCCAGGAGTTTGAGGTTGCTGTGAGCTAGGCTGACGCCATGGCACTCTAGCCCAGGCAAGAGAGTGAGACTCTGTCTCAAAAAAAATAAATAAATAAAATAAAATAAAACAAAAGGCCACACTTAAGGATCAGCCCCAAGGCCATAGGTTCCCCACCCACCATAAACAATCGACATCTATTTTGTGAGGTATGTATATCATATACTGTATTCTTACAATCAAGTGAGCTAGAGAAAAGAAAGGTTATTAAGAAAATCATAAGGAAGAGAAAATATATCTACTACTCATTAAGTGGAAGTGGATCATCATAAAGGTCTTCATGCTCATCATCCTCACATTGAGTAGGAGGAGGAGGAAGAGGGGTTAGTCTTACTGTCTCAGGATTGGCAGAGGCAGAACAGGTGGAAGAGGCAGAAGGGGAGGCAGGAGAGGCAGGCACATTCTAGGTAACTTTACGGAGACACAATGTAATTTCTGTCTGATTTCTTTGATTTTCATTTCTCTAAAAATGTTTCTGTATGTTGCCAATCCCTCTCCTGCCATTTGCTTTATTGTCAGTGCCCATATCATAGAACAGGCCATGCCATAAAAGAAGCAAAAGCAGTTCTGAATAAATGACACCCTCTGCCAGATTGTCCAATGTCAATTTGTTTTCTGGCGCTGCTTCTTCTATGACTTCTTCCTCATCATCCAGCACTGGTTTGGAAGCACTCATCTCCATCGAGTCATCTCCTGTTAACGCCTCTGGTGTGGTGTCCATTAGCTCTTAAACTTTTCCAAGATCCATATCTTGAAACCCGGCACCCCCACCTTTTTTGCCATATCCACAATC
Organism: Indri indri; assembly: GCA_004363605.1. Taxonomy (NCBI): domain Eukaryota; kingdom Metazoa; phylum Chordata; class Mammalia; order Primates; family Indriidae; genus Indri; species Indri indri. The sequence goes on from RJWJ010002685.1 coordinate 6,656, forward strand.
ACATTCATGATTTCCTTGATTGGCTCTGTCATACATCCTGTGAAGTCGTGCACAACTTCTGGACACAGTTTTCTCCACCAGGAATTTACTATTTTGGGCTTGATGGCTTCCACAGCTTTTTCTATGACAACGATGGTATCTTCAATGGTGCAATCCTTCCAGATTTTCATGATACACTCTCTATCTGGGTTCTCTTCCATAGTGTTGACAACCTTTCCATAGAGTACCATGTGTAATAAGCCTTAAAGGACCTTATAACAACCTGATCTAGAGGCTGAATTGGAGACATTGTATTTGGGGACAAGTAGACCACTTTGACGCCTTATGTGCTGAACTTATGGGTTCTGGGTGGCCAGGGGCATTATCTAATATCAACAGAACTTTAAAAGACAGTCCCTTACTGGCAAAGTACTTCCTGACTTTAGGAACAAAGCATCTATGGAACCAATCCAGAAAAAGGCTTCTCATTGTCCAGGCCTTCTTGCGTGACCAAAAGACTAGCAGCTAACGTTGATCTTTTCCCTTCAAGGCTCAGGGGTCAGCAGCTTTATAGATAAGAACAGTCTTGATCATAAACCCAACTGCACTTGCACAAAACAGTAGAGTTTTGCCTATCCCTTCCTGCCTTAAAGCCTTCTCTTCCTTGCTAATTAAATGTCCTTTGTGACTTTTTTTTTCCAGAGTAGGGTACTGTTGTCTGCATTAGAAACCTGTTTAGGTAGATATCTCTTCTTCTCCTCAGTGATTTTCTTAATGGTGTCTGGGAACTTGTCTACTGCCTCTTAGTTGGTAGAAGCTGCTTCTCCTCTTGTCTTGACATTTTTAAAGCCAAATCTCTTTCTAAAATTATCAAACCATCCTTTGCTGGCATTAAATTTTCCAGCTTTATATCCTTCATCTTCATCTTGCTTTAAGTTGCCATACGATAACTTCGTTTTTTTCTCAGATCATATTAGAGTCTATAGGTATACCTTTCTTATAGCAAGCCTGCACCCAAGTAAAAGCTGAATTTTTAATATGAGATAAAAAGGTATTGTGCAAAAATGCAAGGTTTTCATGCTTGCTGGTGTAGCTGCAGCAACAGTTTCATGAATTTCCTTTTTATTATAATGATCCTTATGCTGGATTCGTCAATCTTGAAGTGGCAGGCAACTACAACTGCGGACCTCAATCTATAGCACATATCACGCACTGACTTTTTCTTGTAATGTCATGACTTTTCGTGGCTTCTTGGGAGCACTTCCGGCATCAAAAGTGGCACTTTGTATGGGTCCCATGGTGTTATTCAAGGTTTATCTTATTGCACTAAACGTGAAACATATGCAAGAACTGCAAGAGATCACTTTTTATTGCGATACACGATTTACTGGAGAGACAAACTGCTCACCTGGAGATGCTCAGTGTCACATGGTGTTTTAAGCAGGTACCAGTAACACCTGAGCTCACTGCAACAGCAACAGGAGACGGCTATAAAATTATTACAGTTATACAGTATGTACTATGGTTAATTTTATGCAGTTATGATTTAATACTGCATCATTATGTTTGTTTACATTTTTCTCAACTGCAAATGGCACCATGTATGGTCTGCAAATGTATATGTGTGTAAGTTTTAATGAATTTTAACTCTTTATAATAAATAACATGTATATTTTATAGTAGTAAATGATAAAAAAAATAGACTAGTATCTATCTACATATATTTTATGTGTTCTTGGCATAACCTTTTCTTATTTTTTTCCATATTTCTAGGCTAGTTTGTGAGTTTTTCCAAATCTCCAAAAAATTTTTCAATATATTTACTGAGAAAATTCCATACATAGGTGGACCCTTGTTGTTCAAACCTGTGTTGTTCAAGTGTCAACTGTATTTACTGATATTATGTGCTATACTGGCTTTTTCAAAAACTACCTTTACATGTATTTGGGGACAGAATAAAAATACAATGTAATACATGCTGATCTACACACCAAACTTCAGTTTCTTGCAAAGTGAAGCCCCCACAGAAAATAATCCTATTCATTTTCAGCACTAATAGTAGCTACTGTCTCAAAGGGAGCTGTAGATCTTTTCCCAATCATTAAAGGAGACTGACATGTAAATAAAACGCACAAAAAGAACAAAAGGCCATCTTATCACTAATTTGTAAAATATCCCCATTCACAAGTGCTCTTGTTACATTTGGAAACTATCTGAAAGCCAGTTCTAGTAGTAGAATACTGCCATGAAGATTAGATAAGACAGGGCAACTAAAACCTGCATTATTGGCAGATAAAGTCTGAAACTCTAAGAAATCAAAAAGATTGCAGAATGAAACCTAAGAAATAGAAAGAAGAATCATTTTGAAAGCTAAGGAGAGTGAGGTTTTAATATCTTAAGTATAAGGTTCATGAAATGAGAGGGGAGACTGAGGGAAAATATACTTTTCCTTTATGAGGAAAATGTTATTAAGGGAGAATCGGGAAAAGGGAAAGAAATTAGAGATATATGATGAAAAGAAATACTATAAATTTATCTTTGCTTAATCTTTGTCAACTGAGACCACAGGTCATACAAAAACTCTATATTTATATACTGGGTGGTATCTCATTTCTTACAATCTGACAAACAAAAAGCTGCAGAATCATGGGCCCACATGACTGAAGTAATCTTTATGTCTAACTTTGCTTCCGTATACCATCCTTGCCAAGGTACTGTTGATTTGATTTGTGTGGTTGGGGGAGGATGAGTATCGCCTCAAGAGAACAAATTCTGCATCAGGACAGATGTAAGTAAGTGCCACTGCCCTGTAAGGAAATACTCAGAAGGAAGACGAATGAGACGTGGGCCCTTCCTTTAAAGAGTTTTTGACTTTGTATGAGCCAACACAGTACACAAACTAACTACAATTACAAAACAGTAAAACAAACACCACGTGAGCAGTGCAAACAAAGTGCCACCTGAACAATTATCAGACAGCAAAGATCCCTTCTGGCAGGGTGATGCAGGCAGCATTCCCTGAGAAGGCAGGATGAGGGCTGTGACCCAGAAAGACTGACGGGCTATCCAGAGGCAAATATGGTCATGAGCAAACGTGTGGCAGGAGGGAAAGCCGTAAGTCAAGTTCATTTTATCCAAATGCTCAAAGATGAGGAAGGGAAAAGAACTTAACTGCTCTATGAAAAATGCAGCCTAAGTATGTGGAAAAACATTTCCAAGATAAAGATTATCAGGAAATCTCATTTGGTAGCCTCGAGAGAAACAGAATAGATTCTTCTTTGTATGGAGTAAGGTTTGCACTTGACCAGCTGCCGTTCCTCAAAATTGCTCCCAGGAATCTGGAATACCAACAAAATGAATCTGTTTTTCCCAAAGGGATTTTTGGCGCCTTATTTTCTGTTGTTTGTTCACTTGGTGTTTTATTGACAGTGAAAGTTTTCACAGTTGGGACTGGGTATTTCTCTAAGTTGGGACAATCCTAAGGACATCAAGGACCTTACTACTTTAAGTAGATAAACAGTCCACACATCACACTCTCTAATAAGGAAAGGACAATAACTCATAAGATTAGCCTCTCAATCAGGTTATTCCTAATGAATCTCCTCATTAAAAACATCAAAGCATGATGCAGGGATAGACTGCCATGTCTAATATCAGAGCATCCATAAAAATGGCTAGAAATAGAGCCCCTGGGAGAACCTCCAGACACAGGTGGCTGAAAGTCAGAAAAAGGAAGACCCAAAAGTTGCAAACAAAAAAACGAACAAGAAAGCACACAGTAAACACAACATTTTTGTTTTTTTAACAGACTAATAACAGCAGAGATTATTAACTGTTCCCAAGACTGCCACTTTTTCATAAATAATAATATAGAAGAAAGGAAATACACGAACAATCAACTTTAAACTCGCATGCCTGAAACAGTATCTCACACATACTTTACGGATTAAGTCTTATTCCCATGAATCCTTCCATTTTAAAGCAACGAGGTCAAGGAATATTCAGGTTTTCACCATTTCAACCTTTAACATGTATGGAGCATCCTAGAAGCTGATGCTCAGGGGCAATAGCTAGACTCGGTTCAGTTGTTTCAGAAACCTCTGCTGAGCCCCTGCTGTCTGCAGGCCCAAGGCCTGCTAGGGACACAGGGCCATCTTCTTTTTTCATAGTCTAGGAAAGAAGACATGTTAACCCCATCAAAGACTCTAAGAAAACACATTTAAATCTCCAGTGCTAAACAAGCCAATAAAAAGTAAGCAAATAAAGTATGTCAAAATTGTACTTACACTTCCAGCCCAAACTTCAGGCCCTCTCCCTGCCAATTTATAGTAGACATATACAGGGTCACCTTTTTTAAAATTCACAAAACGACAATCTGGGCCTGTGAAATCTTCTAGAGCCTCACCCCGGTACATTAACACTGTATACATATAGGAAAAACAAAAAACAGATATCAGGATTCAGCTTCACAATCCATATTCACAATCCATATTGACTTATCAGGAAATGTAAGAATTTCACTGTAAATAACAATCAAGTTTTTCCAGTATTCTCTGGAAGCACTTTTAATTCCTATGTTCAAAGTACCTAAAATCCTTAGAGCTTTATTGCTATAAATCACAACATCCCCTGCAAGTAGACAGGAGAAAGGGAAACATCCCTACTTTTTTCTATGGATAATATGGAGAAACAAAAAGCAAATGTGTCTACCACCACACACAGCTGGCTATTCTCAAGGGAAACTCTTGAAACTCTTGGCTCCCTCTCTAACCTTCTAGTCCTCAATCTTTTCTGTTTCATAATCATAAAAAGCTTCATTTTGCAAGTGGGTAAATTCAAGCACAGGTGCTGACTAGCATAATCATGGCTACATGCAGAGGTAACATAGGGAACTGGGAAAAGTACCCAGGAACCCCTAGGGGGTCAATTAACTTGAACTAACCACTAAAAGGCACTACCTTAAGTGGCTGTAACTGCTACTATGCAGCAGTAAACACTGTCAATGTCATTTGCAGCCAAGTTGTTCTCTCCATACAGTATCTGGGTAAATTAATGGGCAAGGATATCTGTCATACTCTATTATTGATCCAATCACATCACAAGGCAATATTTTCTGAAAGTAAATAATGTTGACTGAATCCACCATTAAGAAGGTTTCAAAACAAAGGAAAAATACCTGTATTTATATTTTTCTATAAACAAAATAAAAAGTGGATATCTCATGTAGCAGGGACCAAGCAGAGCTATGAGAATAGGTCTGTACAGGTTACCCTCATGCTTTTAAAATGCAGGACTTAAATCACACTAGACCTAGAAACTGGTAGAAGCAGTATTTTTCTTTTCGTTGACCAAATACAGTTTCTGATGTAAGATGAAATGGACAATAAGTGCATTTAAATAAGAAAAACGAAGAAAGATGAAATGGAAATAACACTTTTTCTAAAAGCCAATTAGCAATAAAATGCATAAAGACATATCTTTAAATACATCTTGGAGAAAAAAACCATATAGATTTAGAGGGGGTTATTTGTTTTCCAAAGCTAAAATCTGATTATTTTCAAATATGTCAGCTTCCTAACTCACATATAATTGGGTGTGAGGAAGGTTGAAGGTGATGGGCAATTTAAGGTTGGGAATTCCACCAGAATTGGGAATGGCAATGTTTTCTTGCTCCCCTAGAAGAGATCATTGAGAATTTGTAATAATACATCAGACGACAACATAATGCACACTGTGGAACAGCTATTTGAAAAGCACACAAGACCTCTTACACACACACCTTAATAAACACAGCACAGACCCAGACCTTGCTCCTGCTGTTACCTGTTGTGTTTGGTTACACCTGTTTGGATACACACGATTTCTCAAGTTATGTAACAACTGAGCTCTTTTAACACCATGTCTCAGTACTAGGGAAGCATCAGTGATGTGATTCTCCCAGGTAACTTGTTTTGAGGAACCCAGGCAGGTCAGTGCTCAGAAACAAAGAATAGCAAATATTTTGCCGTATCTAATGGCAAATGGATAAATACTTGGTTTTGCTCCGAGAAAACTGAAGGGAAAAATCATGGCAGTTGCTCTGCTTTTGCAGTGTTTATTTACATCAGCCATACGGTTGGTTACCTCCAGGAATGGCTTAACACGAATTAGAGATCACCTCCTTTCTTTTCTTTAATGGTGTTGTATTGATACAAATGCTTCAAATTACGAAATTTGTTTTTGAGAACACCAATTTGAACATAAGTAGCTGAACTGTAGGCTTCTTGGCCTTTTTAGAATGTTTTTCTCTATGTATTGCTTACAATTTATGAACAACCTGTGGTTGTCAGTAAGTTACAAGGTTATGTGAGACAGGCAGGAGGCCATAAGAATGGCCCTGGTCAGACAAACACATAGGAAGAGGTTCCAACAACACAAATAGCTAAGGCTAAAGCCGGTTTAGGCTTTAGCTTCGACCGCCCAGTTCAAAGCCCGGACCGGGGAGAAATTTCGCTTCCTGGGCACAGAAGAGGCTGCTGGTCCCAGGAGACCCCTGGCCTCTTTCGAGAGCGAAAGATTGTGGCCCTCGCGCTGCCCTGCCTGGCGGTCTGCAGACAGGCGCCCGTGCACGGAGATGACGGGGCTGAGCAGATGCCCGGCGGACACCGCGGAGCACACCGCGCGCCTGGACTCGGGGCTCGTCCCGAACCTCAACTCCTACCCTGTTCAAACCCGGGCGCGAGGCCCACCCCGGGGAAGCACGAGGGCGGAGGTAGCGCCAAGGGAGCCTGGCGGAGGAGCCCACCGCCACGCAGCCTCCGCGAGGACGCCCGCCCGGCCCGCAGCGCGGCTGCCGGGTCCCGCGCCCCCTGGTCCCCGCGGCGGGGGCGGCAGAGCGCGGCGCGCAGCACGGTCTACCCGGGGAGCCCGAGCCGATCAGATGGGGACGCCGCGAGCCGCCCCTGAGGACACCGGGGCACCCCACCCAGTCCCCGCCTCGGCAGGGAAAAATAAAACGCTGCAACAAGTGGGAGGCGCAGCCCCCAGGTCGGGGCGGCCGGCCCGGGCGCCGGCACAGCCGCAGCGACAGACGCAGGGACCCAGGGCTCGCCCGCCCCGCGCTCCGCCCGCCGGGCCGAGACCCCCGCCCGCCGGCACTCACTGCTGCACTCGCCGTCCGCGCACAGCTTGTGCTCCGAGAAGCGCCGGCCCGCGCCTGGGTCCCGCAGGCCCCGCACCCGCCACGGCGCCCCGGCCGCGAGCAGCCAGAGCAGCAGCGCCGGCGCCGCAGCCATGTTGTGGTCCCCGGGCCGCGCCGCACAGGGGAGGCCGGCGGGCGCGGGCGGGGCGGGGGCGGGGCGGGGAGCGGGGCGCGGAGGGCGGCGCCCGCGAAGGTTTCAGCCGTTCCCGGCTGACACGTCGGCAGGGCCTCCGGGAGGGACACGGGGACCTCGAGGAGGAGGGACGACTGCGAGAACGGCCTTCCTCCCAGGCCTTCTCCTCCCGGGCGCTGCCGTGGCAACCGGGACTCTACATCTTCCCCCTCGTCCAATCGCCTCCCTCTGCAGTCGCACCTCCGCGCGACTCCATTCGCCGTTCACCCCGCTCTGAGCACTTGGGTCTCCAACCCTGCGCTATCCCGGCAAGTCCCTTCCGGCGCCTTCTCGCAGCGTGTGGTGTCTGATCCCTCCTGAACCAGCCCACCGCCCCCTATTCTTGGTGTGGTCCTTCCTTTTACGAACTAGGAAATCTCACCTGTAATTTGCCACTGTCAGCCTCTGGTTCCAGGCTCCCTGCCCTTCAGACTCCAGGGATTCCTTGGGGCCCCATCCCATGATCCCATCAGATTAGAAAGAGGGGAGGTGAGCGCAGTGGTGGGCTGAGGGTGTAGATTACAGCCTGTGGCCTGCTCGGTCTTTAAGGGGAGAGGAAGGGAGATAGAGGTGGATAATGGTCCTGGGGCTGAGATCTTGAGATTTCTAGATCTATATCCAGAGGGAAGAAGTAATTTAATTCAACACAAATGTGATGAGCTTCCATTTTATGCTACCATTTCATGCCAGACACTGGATAAAGCACTAGGGGGTGTGGGAGAGGATGGGAGTCAAAGACGGAATGCCTGGCCCTGTGTAAAGATGTCCACAACTTAGTGGGAACCAACTGACATAAAAAGAACTAAAGAATAAATGTCAAGAGTAGGGAAAGCTAGTTAATAGCAGCTAACATTTATTGAGTGCTTTCTTTTTTTTTTTTTTTTTTTTTGAGAGAGAGTCTCACTCTGTTGCCCGGGCTAGAGTGCCATGGCGTCAGCCTAGCTCACAGCAACCTCAAACGCCTGGGCTCAAGCGATCCTCCTGCCTCAGCATCCCGAGTAGCTGGGACTACAGGCATGTGCCACCATGCCCAGCTAATTTTTTCTATACATATTTTTAGCTGTCCAATTAATTTCTTTCTATTTTTGGTAGAGACGGGGTCTCACTCTTCCTCAGGCTGGTCTCAAACTCCTGAGCTCAAGGGATCCACCCACCTCGGCCTCCCAGAGTGCTAGGATTACAGGAGCGCCCGGCCTATTGAGTGCTTTCTTTATGCTTAGTTGTTGTTCTAAGGTCTTTATACATATCAATTTATTTAATCTTCAATAGTACCTCTGAGTAGGTACTATTACGACCCCCATTTTAGAGATGAGTAAATGAAGGCATTCACACACCTAGTGAGTGATGGAGCTAAGATTCACGCCTGGGAGGTAACCTCCCTTTTAATCATAGCCCCTTAAAGCCTCCATCAGGCAACGAGTAATTTTTGTACTTTCTTTCTGGCTAGGGGGGCAAAATCCCATTTAAATCATAATATAATTGGATTATCTATATGTGCAATTTTTTAAAAAAGGGCATGATCAGGTCAGCCCAGGGAAGAGTGGCTGCAATGCTCTGGCCCTGGTTACAGCACTTTGCGCTGGTGTCCAGAGGCTTCTCACTGCAGTCTCTGCCAAGGTTATTCATCAACCTTGACCAACAAACCCATCAGTTAGTTTCCCAATCTAGTTGTATTCTTTAAAAGCAAAAGGGAAGAATGTGGCCCATCTATGCAAACCATAACATTGAATAAAAAGTTGGTAAATATGCTCACAAATTTTTGTCTGCAGGAGCCATGAGAGGTCCCGTTGGTCCGATGTCATTCCAATGCTGTCTGGAAAGAATATACTGTAGGTAAGGTCATGGACAGGCACTCTCCCTCCAAATTGTAGTGCCATTCATTCATTTCTTTTCTAGGTATTCTTTTTTTAAATCTTAGGTGTGTCTAATAGGCATCTCTAACCTAATATGTTGAAAACCAAACGATTTTTTCCTCTCAAACTCTGCTCCTTTCAATCTTCCCCATCTCAGATAAGAATAGGAATGACAATTTGATTCTTGTTTTCCAAGTGCTGAATCCAAAAGCTTACAAACCATCCTTAATCTCTTTTCTCTCACACCCCAAGACCAATCCATGAGACAATCCCATGTCTTTAATAGCTTTATTGAAGTATAATTGGCCTATAATAAAGTGTGCATGTTTAAAGTGTACAATTTGATGTTTTGACATACATATGCACCCATGAGACCATCCCCACAATCAAGATAATTAACATATCCATTATCTCCAAAAGAGTTCTTATGTTCCTTTGTAATCCCTCTGCTCTCCCAGCTGCATTTATACGACCTTCTGTCTTTATAGGTGGGTTTGCATATTCTAGAATTTGATGGCAATGAAATCATACAGTATATATTCTTTTTTTGTCTGACTTCTTTTACTCAGCATAAACATTTGAAATACATCAGAATCTGACCACTTCTCCCCCTCTCCTATGCCAGCAGTGCAGGTGAAGCCACCATCTTCTCTTACCTGAATGACCACAATAGCCTTCTCATTGTTCTTGCTTCTGCTCCTGCCCTCCCAAAGTCTATTGTCTCAACAGCAGCTAAAGCGACAGGTTGTTTTTTTTTTGTTTTTTTTTTAAATAGAGATGGGGGTCTCGCTCTTGCTCAGGCTGGTCTGGAACTCCTGAGCTCAAACTATCCATCCCCATCCGCTCGCCTCGGCCTCCCAGAGTGCTTGGTTACAGGCGACAGTTTTATAATGTAAATTTGGTCTTGTCCCTCCTCTGCTCCTAACCATCCTATGGCTTCCCATTTCCAAGTAGAATGCAATGACTTTATTGTGGACTGCACTGCCTTATTTAATTTTACTTCTCTTCTCTCTTACCCCCGTTTCCTAACACTCTTCCCTTGCTCTGGTAGTTCCACTCAAATAGACCAAGCCCATTCCTGAATTTACACTTGCAATTTTCCCTCAACCTGGAGTAATTCTCCAAATAGTATACTAGTTAGACTAGTTAGTCTGTCTGCCTAACTAGTTCCCTCACTTCATCATGTCTCTGTAACAGTGTGGTATCTAACAAGCAAAGCCTTCCCTAACCACTGTACATAAAATAGAACTCCCTCTTATGACTATCTACTCAGCTTCATTTTTCTTTAGAGCACTTACCACCTACCTTACATTTATCTGTTTGACTGCCCCCCACCTCAAATGTAAGCCCCATGGAAGCAGGGAATTTGTTTGTTTTGTTCACTGCTGTAACATCAGTGCCTAGGAAAATGTCTGGAATGTAATGAGGAACTCAATAAATCATTTGTTGGGTGAACCCATGATTCCTCACATATTATAAATATATTACACTATTAACCTTAACAAAGCCTCCATATATAAATAGCGCAGAGAGGGAATATGACACGAGAACAAGGCATTTTGTCTTCCCCTCCACGGCATCCTGGACACCAGAAACAGAACCTGGAACATATCTGTTGCTGAATGAAGGCATGTTTGTTGTGGAGGGAGTGGATGAAATAGCACTGTACTTTTTTTGCTACATACCTATGGCCAGATCTTAAAGCAGATAACAAAAAGTGATTTTAATTTTTCTTGTTTCTATTTAGACTAGAATCAATGACAATTCATTGGTGGAAAAAGCAAAATTCCAAAATGTCCTAATGGAATATTACTTTTCTTATATTCACCCTGACTAATATTCAGGTACACTTTTATAGGAAAGTCCAGAGATCTTAATTACTGAAGAACTGGCTACTTAGTTTGTCGATTTTCCAGAGTTTTGATTTATCTGCATTCTTTTTAAAAAGTATTCCCCTAAAAAGATATTGACAAGCCTGGTGGATAATCAAAAAAAATGTCTGAGCTCACTACAATGAAGGTGCTGGTGGTAGCTCTTCCTACCAACATATATGTAACTAGTGAGTGAATCAGCTTTCTTTTTTACTCATAGCATTTGAGTATGTGGCATTGATGCTTAACATAAACTATAATCCCAAGTGTATTATTTGTTAACACCTCGAATGGAATTTTCACTGGGTAGAGGCTGAGTAAGAGTCAGAAGTAAATTAGTTTGGGGTGGAGGAGACATAGAAATGGAAGATATGGAGGGTTTCTGATCTCAGGGAGTTTGCAGTCAAAATGAGAAAACAAGACAAATATATTGGAGACAAATAGGAGGCAGCATAATAGCATATCTCATTGTAAACCTTAACCTGCGGCCTTGGGGCTACATGTGACCTTCTGGATCCTTGAGTGTGGCCTTTTGACCGAATCCAAATTTTACAGAACAAATCCTTTTAATAAAAGTGTTTATTCTGTGAAGTTCAGATTCAGTCGAGGGGCTGCACTTAGGGATCTAGAGGGCCACATGTGGCCTTGAGGCCACAGGTTCCCTATACCTGTATTGGGTAACAGGGACAAGATTTACCTTTTCCCATTAAACATCTAAAAAAATGGACAAAATATATGAAACAACAGTTTTCAGACACTGGACAATAAAGCAATATGGGACAGCAATCCCTAAGATAAAGTTGAGCATATGAGATGAATGCTGTGATTGCCCCAGCTTATTCCCTGGAGAGAGTTTCCAGGCCACAGCCAGGGAAGGGAAACTCAAATAGGAAATCTTCTTGAGTTAAAGAGACATATTTGAAAGTTTGAGGGAGCCCATGCAGCTAGAATTTGCAGGACAGAGTACGAGAGAGAAGAAAGCTACATGGAGAGGAGAGAACTGTATAGGGAGAGAGCCGCAGAGGTCTACAGAGGATTCCCCTTAAGTCTTCAGCTGAGTAACAATAAGCATTTGTATCTGCGGAACAACCTGAGGCCAGGGAAAGAACACCAGGGAGGAATAGGGGGAGCAATTGTTGGCATGGAGAACAATTTGTATTACCACCAGCCAGAATGAAAAAATCTGTGATAAGCAGATCATCAGGTATAGTATTCAGTAAAGGGGAAAAATTAGCCCAAGATTAAAGGTGATTCTGGTCCTGCCTAACAAAGCTTAAAAGCAAGCCTTGAAAAAATCAGAATGTTTCCAAGTAAATTAACTGCATTCTAGAACAAAGCTTAAGAATATTTAAAAGAATACAAAAATATCCAGCACTCAACAAAGTAAATTAATAATGTCTGAAATCCAGTAAAAAATTATGAGGCATGCAAAGAAGCAGGAAAGTACAACCCATAATGAAAAGAAAAATCAAGCCTTAGAAACTAATAGAAATGACACTAATGATGTGATTATTATACGAGGACATTAACATAGTTATAGACCATATGTTCAAGGTGCTATAGGAAAACATCAGCATGTAAAGGAGAAACAAAAAGATATGAAAATGATCTGACTCAGAGAGGTGAAAAAAACAAATGGCTGAAATGAAAAATACACTGGGTGGGATTAGTAGCAGACCAGACACTGCAGAAGAAGACATTAGTGAGCTTGAAGATGTAGTGATATAAACTCTCAAATATGAAACACAGAGAAAAAAGATATTGAAAGAAATGAACAGAACATCAGTATGCACAACTTCAACCAACCCAATATACATGTAATTTGAATCCCTGAAGAAGATAAAGTGATAGAAAACATGTTTGAATAATGAATGAAAGTGTTCCAAATTTGATGTAGACTCAGATTCAAGAAGCTCAGCAACCCCCAAGCACAAGAAATATGAAGAAAATGACACCAATGCACATCAAACTGTTTAAAACCAGTGGTAAGGAAAACATTTGAAAAGCATCTAGAGAAAACATATACCATATGTACAGAAGAGCAAAGATAAAATGACAAGAGAGACTTCTTTTCAGAAACATGCAAGTGAGAAGAAAGAAAATAAAACACTGACACCCTACATTTGTATACCAAGTGAAAATATCTTTCAAAGATGAAGTGAAATCTTTTTAACAAATGGTGCCAGGTAAACTGGATATCCACATGCAAAGAAAAACTGAGTTGAATCCTACCTCATGCCACATAAAAAATTATCTCAAAATGGATCACAGACCTAAATGTAAGCGCTAAAACCATAAAACTCTTAGAAGAAAAAATACGGGTAAATCTGGGAGCAGACAATGGTTTCTTGGGTATGACACCAAAAGCACAAGCAACAAAAGAAGAGAATGATAAATTGGACTTCATCAAATTTAAAACTTCTGTGCTTCAAAGCATACCATCAAGAAAATGAAAAGACAGTCACGCGGGACAGAAAAAAATATTTGCAATTCATACATCTGATAAGGGACTCGTATCTAGAATACATAAGGAACTCTTACAACTCAATACTAAAAAGATAAATAACCTAATTAGAAAATAGGCAAAGGATTTGAACAAACATTTCTCCAAGGAAAATATCCAACAGCAAAACATCTCAACATCATTAGCTAGTAGAGAAGTATAAATCAAAACCACAATGAGATACTAGTTCATACCCACTAGGATGACTATAATCAAAAAGATAATAACAGGTGTTGGCAAAGATGTGGAGAAATGGAAACTCCCATACACTGCTGGCAGAAATATCAAATGGTGCAGCCACTTTGGAAAACAGTCTGGCACTTCCTCAAGAAGTTAAACATAGAGTTACCATGTGACATAATAATTCCACTCCTAGGTATATAACCAAGAGCAATGAAAACATGCATCTACACAAAATCTTGTCCACAAATGCTCATTACAACATTATTCATAATAGCCAAAAATGGAAATAACCCAAGCATCTATCCAACTGATGGGTTAATAGACAAAATGTGGTCTATCAATACAATGAGAATACAAAATAAATGAAATAATGATACATACACACAAAAAGCACAAACTCTAAAAGAAGTAAAGCAATCAATTGGACTTAAAATAGTAACTTTTGCTCTCACTTCTACATTCATTATTATGAAAATAGAAATGTAAGCCATGGAGAAGGAGAAAGTATTTGCAAAACATATATCCAACGAAGGAATTGCATCTAGAATATATAAATAATTCTTACAACTTATTAGTAAGAAACTCAATTTGAAAAAATGGGCAAAAAATGGGATTTGAATAGACACTTCACCAAAGTAGATACACATATGGCAAATATGTACATGAAAAGATACTCAACATCATTAGCCATTAGTGAAATGCAAATCAAAGCCACAATATTATGACACATTTACCAAATGGCTAAAGTTAAAAAAGACCGATCATAACAAGTGTTGACAAGGATGAAGACAATTGATCAATCATTACACTGATGAGTATAATTTACAACCACTTTGGAAAACACTCTGACGGTTTCTTTAAAAATTAAACCACATCTATCACATGAATCCAGTCTTTCCACTCCTAGGCATAAAAGAAATAGAAATAAAAGTATGGTCCACACTAAGTCTTATACATAAAAGTTCATAACGTTCATAAACATTCATAATAGCTTCATTTGTCATAGTCAAAAACATCTGCCTGTCAACAGATAAACAGATAATAAATTTAGGAATACTGCTCAGCAATAATAAGGAACTATTGATACTAGCAACAACAGGGAGATTCTGAGTGAAATAAACCATACAAAAAACAGTACATACTGTATAATTTCAGTTATATAAAACATTAGAAAATTCAAACTGATTTATAATGACAGAACCCAGATCAGTTGTTGCCTGGTGAAGGGACAAGACAGCCTGGTAAGGAAGGGCTTGGCATGAAGAAACTGGGGGTGATGTGGACGCTGCTCATCTTGGTGGCGGTGGTGGTTTCAGGTGCATGTGAATGGGTCACCATGCATAAAACTGTACAATTTAAATTCTTAATATCATTCATACCAAAATAGAGTTGCCCAATAACTTATATGGAGAAAATTTATGATATTAGGCAGAAAGAGATAAGATTTGGCTATCCTTATAAATAACTGAAGCATTATAAACCAGGTAAATCCTGGTAAAGGTCTTAGTAAAAATAGAAACACTGTGATTGGTCACAATATAGTGAGTCAGAAAAACAACATACATACATATCATTCTTCTTTCCGGTCAGCCTGTACCATATCTTTTCCTGCTGGGCATCCTGAGGTCTCTTTCCTTTCTTCCCTCTTCCCAGAGTTCTGGCTTTTTTGTGTGTGTCCAGTGTCATCCTTTGTGGCCAGGGTCTAGGAGGTAGGGCTACCTTTACCCCTGTGCCCAAGGAGCCTCAATTTTGACTCCATCCCTGAAAGGAGAGGATGACTCTGGATCCTCATTATATTTGTCAGAGTGACTACTCCTAAAAGGTAAACAGACCTTTCTTGCTAGCATCAGTTACCTCTCTTAGTCAGAGTAAGGAGTGGGGGCTTGTACAGAACCCTGTCCTGCCACACAAAAGTGCTCAAATGTGTTTTGGTACAAATTCTGAGCACTGACGAGTTAAAAGAAGGAGGAAAGTAAGTGAAGGTGGTGGGATTTGAGCTGGGCCTTGGTGAATATATAGAATTTAGATTCCAAAAAGAGAGGAAAGGGCAAATGAAGAAAACAACATAAGAAAAGATACAGCAGAAAGAAATATTTTTAATGGACAGTAAGGAAATCTAATCTTACTAGGGTGAAAGGATTCTATTAGAGTAGTGGAAGACAAATTTGGGTGCCTAGGATGGGCGAGATTATGAAAACCCTTGAAAATCAAGCATAAGAATTTAGATTTAATAGAATAAAATATAGAAAGCTATCAGACTTTAAGTAAAGGGATCATATAAACGAAGGGAAATTTAAGCAAGTATCCTGTTCTGAAAGCCAGGGAGCATGGAGGTTTGTTTTGGGCATGGTTAGTAGGGTTAAATCCCTCCTCGCAATCAAAAAGTCATGTCAAAGGGCATGTTCTGTGAGTGAGTCATAACCAAAGCAAAGTCTTCTATCAGCATGTACTATTTGTCTTGGCCTGACAAATATTTTTCCCATTTCTATTGCACAAAGAAACTCAAACATCTGAAATTGCTACTAATATATAGATGTATATATAAGTTCCTGTTTCCGGTTCTGCCTAATTTACCTTGGCACTGTTTTCATAGAAGTCAAATATTTAGTGCTTTGAAACAAATGCAGAATAGATTCCAGGGCGTGGCCCTTATAGCTCAGTTTCCACAGTTTGTCCATTTAGTTTTCAGATACAAATTACTTCCTCACCAGGACAACAATAGAGGTAAGAAATGGGTCAAAAGCACTGAATTAGGAATCAGAAGTCTAATTGTGTGACCATAGGCAAGCAATGAGCTTTTCTGAGTCTCTGATTCCTCCTCTATAAAATTGAGGCTGAGGTCAAAACTTTATAATGTTTCTTTGAGAAGCAAATCAGATAATGTATAAAAAGACTGCCCATTTATGTTGTTTAAATAATTAAATAGCAAAATCCCAGGCTGTTACAGCCAACAGAGATGGTTGATGGTGCGACAGGAGTTTTGGCCAATCAACGACTTCATCACAAAGCAGACATTTTTAGATAGTACCCCCCACTGGAAACTGTTTTCTTTTCACTAAAAGTCAGCAAAGCCAGTAACAGCCTCGCAGGCTGTGCTTGGAAAATCAAAAGCGCCTCCTGGAGACGACACTGATTGCTGAGAAGGAGACAATACATTCTTGAGGATAACGTGCAGTCACAGCCAACCTGTTAGAGATCACACACTGAAGGAAAGCAAACTTCCTGAGTCTCTAGCACTTTATTTAATACGTGCACTATAAAATCAGAAACAGAAAAATAAATACCATTATGAAGACTGGACTCAAGTGGGGATACTGAGTAATTACATACAGGAAAAAATAAGTTCTCCAGAATGAGTATGAAAGCTCATTCCTATCTAAATCCACAAGGGATTTGAAATGGTATGGAATACATAAGAAGATTCAATAAATGACATCAAACCAAAATGACTAAATAGAGAATTTAACTGTGACCCTGATATTTCTCTTATTTCTCACTGATTTCCTAAAACAATGCTGTCCAACAGAAGTATAATGCCAGCTGCATATGAAATTTATATTTCCTAGAAGTAACTTAAAAAGGTAAAACAAAATAAGTGATCTTAATTTTAATAATGTATTTTATTTAACCCAATCTAGCCAAAATATTATCATTTC
This sequence comes from Indri indri, assembly GCA_004363605.1. Classification (NCBI taxonomy): domain Eukaryota; kingdom Metazoa; phylum Chordata; class Mammalia; order Primates; family Indriidae; genus Indri; species Indri indri. The sequence continues at coordinate 24,053 of RJWJ010002685.1, forward strand.
AACTCATAATCAATATAAAAATTATTAATGAGATATTTTACATTCTTTATTTCATGTGAAGTCTTTGATATCTGATGTGTATTTGCATAAGTATTTTATACTAACAGCATATTTTAAGAACATTTAAACAAAGCCACAGCTCTAGAAGGCAGGGATTGGACATTAACACCAGGTTCATATGATATATTTGTATATTATTTTATATACACTTATTTGAAAGGAAAGCAAAACTTAAAATTGTGTTTGGGATTTAAAATATTTTTGGCCAAGCTCTCTTAGAACTTCTGCAAAAGAGAAAGAATGACAGTGGCTATCTCAAAAGCCCCAGGTTTTTGTTTGTTTTTAATCAGGGGCTGAGATATTTGTTGGGGCATCTGAGAATTTCATTGCCATTTCAGATGAATCTGAAGTCTTTAATTAAAAAATATAAGCTTTCTTAAGGCATTATATTTAGAGGCAAAAAAGTATTAGTTATAAGTCATCATTAAGCTCCTACGCTGGTGAAGCTTTTATTATTTCTCATAATTATATTAAACACACTATTCTTGACAAATATTAATATAAAGAAATGAAAAATTACATTTAAATGGATAGTCAAACAACTTGACTACACAAAAACCCTTATCCCTTTATAGGTACCCCTGGAGTTGTAAAGAAAAAAATATAAAAAAACACAAATTAAAAACCTTTATCCCTTTAGACAGAATTATAGGAAAATACAGTGGCAGTTAAGGAAAGGACCAGAGTGTGTTACTTGTTTGCACAAACATACAACATCCCTGGTCTTGATCGTGAAATTTTAGTAGCATCCTTAGTCATTGTAGCAAAATAAACATTCCTCCAAACTCCCCTTGGTAGGAATGGTACCACCCTCCCAGTTTGAGATGGAGTGTTTGAGACATCTCGTAAAATCTGATTAGTTTAACAAAGCATCTGTGGTTGTAAATATTCTGTATTCTTTAGTTTCCCTTATCAGATAAAAGGAAAAAATTATAACATCGACATAAAATCTAAAACAAAAGAAATACCAAAGTTCTTGTAGATCCAACTGAGTTTGCTTTACAGTTTTTTAAAGCTAATACCACCTTAAAGGATGTGTCACAATATTTTCTGACCTCCAAGAGGTGTCTTGCATTGTTCTACTTCCATATTCCCACATTTGTTCCCGCTTCTGCATTATCTTATCTTAAATTTAAATCTGAATGAGTTGCATTGTTTTTCTGTGTGTGTTAATAGTCAAAACCATACAATTTGAACTGTTTGGAATGGATTTGGAGGGTTTTTTCTTTAGTTTTCATGAAAGCACATGTTTCTCAATTAGGACCTTGGGGAATAAAGGTTGAGACTTAGTGTGTAGAATCATTAGAATGATAATTGTAATTAAATAAACATACATTTCATAGTGGCTGATTTCATTTATCCCATTATAATCAGTTTTCTCCACTGCAGAATAGCAAAATTACTCCTGGCATTGACATCTACTAATTGTTTGTTAGAGCCTGCGGGAGAAGCAATGTGGAGTTAATGACTATCCTAATGACTGAGATGTGTGATGACATCAGTAATTATTTTTTAGTGCATATTTCGTTGGACACAAAAATCACCACTGACATAACTATCTTTAAAATAATATTTATGTATATATGTATGTATGCATGCATGTATGTATATAGCCCAGACGAGTTTATACTGTGAGCATAAACGTTAATTGGTACTTTAGAGCAACGGTCAGCAAACTATGGCCCAGGAGCCAAATCCAGCTTGACACCTGTTTTTTTTTTTTTTTTTTGAGACAGAGTCTCACTCTACTGCCCTGAGTAGAGTGCCGTGGCGTCATCCTAGCTCACAGCAACCTCAAACTCCTGGGCTCAAGCGATCCTCCTGCCTCAGCCTCCCGAGTAGCTGGGACTACAGGAATGCGCCATCATGCCCAACTAATTTTTTCTATATATTTTTAGTTGTCCATCTAATTTCTTTCTATTTTTGGTAGAGACGGGGTCTCACTCTTGCTCAGGCTGGTCTCAAACTCCTGAGCTCAAATGATCCGCCTGCCTCGGCCTCCCAGAGTGCCAGGATTACAGGCGTGAGCCACCGCGCCCAGCCTGACACCTGGTTTTATAAATAAAATTTTACTACAACACAGACGTGCTCATTTGTTTACATATTGTCTGCCGCTGCTTTTGTACTACAACAACAGAATTGAGTAGTTGCAACAAAGACTGTATGACATGCAAAGTCTAAAATATTTACTATCTATCTTTTTACAGAAAAAAGTTTGTTGACCTCTGATGTAGACTGTAAATTAAAGGTCAGCAGAATACATGCACATTTTTTCTCTTTTTATGGCTACACTGGGTTGTACAAAATGGGATCATGGTGTTGTTAATTGTCAGGACCAATGTCTCCTTCCTGTAGAAAGTGTGTATTTATGACTATAAATCTTGGCACGGTGTCATGAGGTGAAAAAGCTGATGAAGTTCACTATTATTAGGTTTAAAAAAATGTATTTTTTAGGGTATTTTAAGGTGAATCTAATCTTTGGGCCGAAGATAATAACACAGTTTTCCAAAATAGTGGGAAAGAACGTTTTAATCTTGGAATGGAATACTTATGTTCATTAGTATTTTGTAATAATTTCAGAACTATCATTTAATAAAATATCACAAGAGGCTTTCAGTAGGATTGTAGTGGAAAGTTTTGAGTCCATCCATTAACTTCAATTTTTCTAGTTATTGTAGATTTCATGCTCATGAAGCTATTGGTAAGACATACAATCAGTTAAGTCTGACTATTTACAAATTTTAGCCCGTTTATTTTTCAGAGACCCATTTTGAGGTTTACTCCTTCAGTTGACTTTGGGTTCTATGGAAAATGAATTTGTTGTTGAATCTGTAACACATTACAGAGTTTCTATGTAATTTGGCCTGTTCAGTGAGTGTCTCCATCACTATTTTTGTTTGTTTGTTTTTTGTTGTTTTTGTTTTTTGAGACAGGGTCTCAGTCTGTTGCCCGGGCTAGGGTGCAGTGGCGTTATCATAGCTCAGTGCAACCTCAAACTCCTGGCTCAAGCAATCCTCCTGCCTCAGCCTCCGGAGTACCTGGGACTACAGGCACGCACCACCATGCCCAGACAATTTTTCTATTTTTTGTAGAGATGGGGTCTCCTCTTGCTCAGGCTGGTCTCAAACTTCTGGCCTTAAGCAATCCTCCCTCGTAGGCCTCCCAGAGTGCTGGGATTACAGGCTTGAGCCACCACGACCGGCTGGCTCTCCATCACTATTGATGGACAAAGATACAAGGAATTTAGTACTTCTACTTTGAGCCATGATAGCGTTAACTGCTACTGGACTTACCTTCCTATCACAAAAGAGTCTAAAACTAGAGAAACTACTTAAAGTAATTGTTTTCAGGCATTGATGAACAGGCAGAACATGATTGTAATCTCCGAGAGCAAAGCACACAGGTGAACTTCATAATCAGAAAGGTGAAGGGTCTCTGACCCTTTTCCAGAGTCATCTTCCCTAGAACCCCTCAACTGTCATTCATTTCACATGATTTTACCCATCTTACTTTCGACCCCTTTTTCATGTTTGTCAATGTTCCTCATGAGAGTTGACCCCATACAGGTAAATACAGCAAACTTCGCTGAGAAGGAAAAAGAGATTCTTGCCCAAATTGTGGAGAAGGCAATTGAGTCAATGAAATCCAAAGCTAACACTGTAATAAAAGAGAAAAGAACTTTCAAGGAAGCAATTAAAAGGCTATGCACGGATTTATTTTGCCGGAGCTAACAGCCACGCTTCCGCTCGCGCAGTGCGCCTGTGAGCCTAGCAGAAACCGAGTGCTCATCATACAGTTACTTTCTCGGTTAGGGTGCCTGTTCTTTTGACTGTTGCCTTGGTCCAGCCGCCAACGCCTCGCCCCAATTTCCATTTGCAATTAAAGTATCCCACAAACTAAAGTGTAACACCCGTACCAAACCAATGGGAGAGAGGCAGTCTACTTTCACTTCCTGGGTCACTTCCGGAAGTCACTTCCGGGGTCGAGGCGAGGCCAACAACAACCTCACCGTTGAAGGAGGAGTTAGGGGTGGGGTTGCGTCTGCGCACTGCCGGAGCAATGAAGGCGGGTTTTGCGCATGCTCACACAAAGCGCTCTCTAACTCTGCTTCCGGTGAGGGTGTCTTCACGTGTTCCGGAGTCAGAAAACTGAGTTTAGCTTTACCAGGGAGCTTTGGCTTTAGGCAGGTAAGTGCCGCGGGTATCGTCCTTGGTTCCTGCGTTCAATGGAACGGGAAAGTGTGCTAGGATTCATCTGCGTTCTGCTTCTGGTATTTTCACCTCATGCCCTGAAACGTTGGGTCCTGAGACCGAGCGGGAGGGTGTGGAGAAGCTTTGGTTACCAGGGTAACTGCCTGACACTAATTTGGGTCTTTGAGGGAAAAGGAGGATGTGCGTAACTACCCCTCAAACTACATGGTGGTGGGTCGGGTTCAAATTCAAGTGTGATTTCAAGTTCATGCTTGTAACCACAGAATTGGATTTTAAAAGGCTTGCAGTGACTCTAATATGGAGAAACAAAATCTGAGGCACGGTAGCTATTTAGAGAGCTAGTGCAGTAATCTGGACAGAGTTTGAAGATGTCCTGAAACTAGGGTAGTGCTGTAGGATTGCAGAGAAGAAGGAAAATTGGAGAAATTCTGGGAGGTTTTATCAGCAGCACGAATATTCGATTTTATATGGGAAATGAGGGAGAGGGACCCCGAGCATTTTGAGGATTAAGTCCAAACCCAGCTTGGCGTTAATTCTAGATTCGTTTCCCACCGTCAGGTCTAACTGCTTTCTGTCCACCTCCTCCACACCCCGAATTCTAGTCACGCCAAGTAGTTTGGTGATCTGTTTCCTAGAATATTGTCCTCAGCTTTTCTGTGATGTTAGGCAGGTTACATAATTTCACTAAGCCCCTCAGTTTTTTCAACGTTAACATGGAAGAAAATAATAGTACCCACCGCAGGATTGCCTTGGGGATTAAATTAGATCATGTTTATGCCTGGTACATAGTAAGGGCCCAATAAATATTAGCTGTTAGTCCTATTTGTATTGTACTTGTCATATTATTTTGCTGTTGTGCATTTTGCTGTTTCTTCCTCTAGATGTGAGGTTTTAATTTTTTTTTTTAGAGGGCAATATCTTATTTATCTTTGTATGCACTTGAAACATAGTAATGATTCAGTCTTTTTTTTAAATGGATCATTCATTTTGGCTGCTGCTTACTTAAAATCATTTTTCACTTTAAAAGAGCTACTAGGTGTAATGAATTTTGCTGATCAAATGGTATTTATCAGATTAAAAGATGGCTGTTTACAACTCAAAAGCCTGTAGGTTAAGATGTACAGAAAGTAACTGGTATTTTCTGTTTGTAGTAGGTATGAGTGATTTCAGTGAAGAATTGGCAAGGCCTGTGACAAAGGATGACCAGGTGAAAATGTCTATGCTCTCTGGTACAGGAATGCATTTTCCTTGGCTTCAAAGTTACGTAGAAACTGTGGGTAAGTCAAATAATATAGAACCACTTCAATGCAAGGAGGTGGTGAGATTCTATATGGTTACAAAGTGAATAACCAAGCTGGTTTAATTTTCATTATAGGAATATGTGAGGTTTTTTTTAGGCTTAAGCAAAAAAGTAATCATAAGAAATTGGTTCTTTTTTCTTTAAGAATCCTTTGCCTCGGAATTAATAATAGTCTGGATTATGGTAGATACAGTTTTTTTGTCTAACAATACTTAGATCTTTTATCTCTGGCATTAGCTAAATATTGAGGATTTGTAGATGAGGAAAATATGATCTCTGCCATTGAGCATATAACTAGGAAGTGTTCAAGAAATTTCTGGTGAATTGCATTGAAATTATTCCTAATAAAATTGATCGTGTAATAGGTTTTTTAAAAAAGTATTTTTCCACCATGTTTATCTAATGTAAATACAAGTAAGTTTTTCTATGGAATAAATTCCCTGTAAGGACATATTTAAAAAGCAGTTATCTGTATGATGGCATGTTGGGTAATATAGTCCTGGGAGTATATTTAGTCCAGCACTTTTCTTTTTTATTATTTCAATAGATTTAGGGGGTACGTGTGATTTTTGTTACATGGATAGATCATATAATGGTGAAGTCAGGGCTTTTAGTGTACCTGTCACCTGAATGTTGTACATTGTACCTGATAGGTAATTTTTGATCCCTCCTCCCTCCTCTCCACCCTTCTTAGTTTCCAGTGTCCATTATAGCACTTTGTACGAGCATATATACCCATCCTTTAGCTCCCACTTACAAGTGAGGACATGTGGTATTTGTTTTTCCATTCCTGAGGTACTTCACTTAGGATGGTGTTGTCCAGTACCATCTGGGTTGCTGCAAAAGACATCATATCATGAATGAGCACTTTTGTTGACCTCAGATAGGTCTTTCTTAGCCCAGCCTTCTCTCCCCTTGATAGAGATTCCTTAGTTCCTAGAATTTAACTTCCATTTTTTGGTTTTAATCTAAACATTATCTCATTTAATGATCTCAGTAAATTAATCCTCAGTAAATCTACGTGCTAGGCATTTTAGATATGAAGAAACTGAATCTGAAAAAAGTTAAACTCTTAAGTGGTAGTATCAGGAGTCAAATCCAGGTCTATCTGATCTCAAAACCTACACTTTTAACCACTGAGATATATTTTAAAATTGAGATAATGTATGTGCATAGTGGGCGTTGAACAATAATAGTTCTTTCTTCTCTTCATTTTTGCTAGATTAATGCACATGGCTTAAGGCAGATTTGAATGTATGGTACTTCAGAGGTGGTGCTACCTCACCACTTGTAGGGAACTTACTAGTAATCTAAATTTGCTGCTAGTTAAAGCATACCTGGGCGTGTTTCCATCACCAATGTTCTATAGAGAGCTTGAGTCAGTCTGCAAGCAGATAGGTTTAAGACCAGAATTTACATGCTTAGAAATGTATCATATGTTATAGATAGCCTTTAAACCCCAAATACTTTTTGTCTACAATGAGAAGATGCTTGCAAGTAATATTGACATTGTATTGGCAATTAACCATAATAGAAAAACAAATTAGCCTAACGATTACTATATTAATTCTTTTTTGCTGGTAGATATCTTTTGGCATTTTGAAGGGCATGCCTGCTATGCCACTTAGAATAAGAACTTTGAAGATGAAGCCAGTCTGAATTAAAGCTGTACGCTGAGCACCTAGGGTAGTCCTTGGCACACAGTATAGTGCTCAGAAAATATTTGTTGACAGATTGACAAGTCTCCAGTTTCTTTCAGTGGCATTAGAAGTTAGGTTGATGACACTGGTTCTTTATTGTACCTCTCATTCCATGTAAAAATTTATTTTCCTTGAAAATGTTTGTTCTTAAAGTTGGTATCTGTTGGGATTTATTCTTACTTGGGATCAAGTAAGATTGTCTTTGTTCACTAAAGAATGAAATGAAAAGAGAGATTTTCCTGAGGTGACTAGGCTAAGTTGGAAGATGGGGGTGTTTTCCAAGGATTTAGGTATAGTTGTCTAAAGTCAATTTCCAGTCTGAGCTGTGAAAGCTTGGGTGATAGAAGGGAACTTAGTCTGAGAACAATCCTTCTTTAGTTAAATAAAGGACATTTTAAGGATGAAGTGTTTTGTCAGTTTTTAGGCTGGCTGCCTGATATTGCCACTGATCCTGAGCAGCTTGTGGTTTAGAGAGCTGGGTGGGGCATAGTATTCTGCATGTGTAATAAGCTTCTAGGCCAGGTGATACTAATGCTGCTAGTTCCAGGACCACACTGAGTAGCAAGAGCCAAGATCTCCAGGCGATTTGTATGTATTTTTAAAAAGTCTGAGAGCTCGAGTCTTCAAGCGTTTTTACTTGCATCTCCCCTAGGATGTTTTTGAAAAATTGTGTGCTACCTTGTACAGTTTTAAGGTACCATCTAAAATTTTATTGTAAGTTTAATAGTTGCAAGAGATATAATTTCCAGCACATGTTAGCATTTTTAAATGAAATTATTATATTACTTTAAAGATATGTCTGATGGAATCTAAATAGCAACAGGGATAGCACAGGGATGTAATACCTTTCATTATCCATTTTTAAAAAGTTATGAAAAAGCTTTTAATAGATGGAAATTTTATATTGTTCCTTTTTCTGTTGTACTTCTTGCAGTAAAAATATGTATCTACATTTAGGCTTATTTTTGTTAATATCCTGTAAGTTTTTAAGAATTAAAATTTTTTCTGGGTTGAGACATCATTATAATTAATAATTGTATGCAGCTGATCAAAATAACATGGGCTGGGAGTCGTGGCTTACGCCTGTAATCCTACCACTTTGGGAGGCCAAGGCGGGGGTGATTGCTTGAAGCCTGGTGTTTGTGACCAACCTGGGCAACATGTGGAGACCCCGTCTACAAAAACTAAAAAAATTAGCCAGGGATGATTGTATGCACTTGTAGTCCTAGCTACTCAAGAAGCTGAGGCAAGAGGATCACTTGAGCCTGGAAGTTCAAGGCTGCAGTGAGCCATGATCATGCCACTGCACTCAAGCCTGGGTGACAGAGTGAGACCCTGTCAATCAATCAATAAATTTTAAAAGTGTTATTAAATTTGAAGTATTAAAAATAAATTTGGTTTTCGTCTCAGTAAAATAGATAAGGTTATATCTATCCCTTTTTCCCAATTACTTTATATATTTATGGGTGACTATTATGCATTTCTAGAATGAGAAAAGATTGAGCATTGATTCTGTTATATTTTGTTTTAACTGGTAAAAATTCTGAAAAACCTCAGTCACATAAGTAAGATGGCAGTGAATGGAGTTTTAAGTATAGCTATGTGTCGGGTCCTTGAACTTTTTCTAAATTATTCATGAAAAATTACTTAATGATCTATTATAAAAGATTATTATGTTGTTCTGCAATTATTATAAGCAAAGAACTAGGAATCACCTAACTTGCAAAAGGAAAGCTTAGAGTCGTTTACTTTTTCAACACCAATATTTTCACCTTCAGATAATACGTGATAATTTTGATTGTGAAGCCTTGACTATAGGCACAACTCTCTAGGAGATTAATGTTAGGAAAGAATATATAAGATCTGCAAGTTGATTGTTTTAAAAGTATCTTTGCAGAGTACCTGTTGGTCTTGGTGTACTTGCAGGGGTAGGGGTACCCAGCTGGCCTGGAAGGGTCTGGTAGTTGTGTGGGAAGGGAAGAGGAGGTAGCAGTGCGACTAGTCACTCATATAGTGGGGCTGTCACTAAGCCCAAATAGTCTTAATGCTTTAGAGATATAAATACTAATGTCTGTAATTATTTTAATCTATTTGTATTTAATATTGAGTTATTAGGAACTTAGTCCTTAAAAAATAAAAGCCCACTTGGAGTTTTCAGAACATTGGTAGGTAGTAAAGACCATGCTTGCCTAGGAAGACCCTGGTGATTTTCACCCGTTCTAAATACCTGGCACTGTGCTTTTGGGGGCCTTTTTGAGAGATTCTCCCCAAATGTGTTTAGTGCAAGGATGAAAGGATGACTGAATCAGGTTTGAAGGATCTGGTGACTCTAGGAGCCCAATAACATCAAAGTAGATATTTTTTTAATTTGCTAAAAATAGTTACTATAATGTGGAATGGTTTGTTTTACGTGAAGCTGGCTTAGATGTTGGGGATAGGCTGGGTCAGATAATACCTACTGTTTATTTGTTAAAATTTCTGCGTATCAGAAGGGAAGGCTTTTGAATAGTTGCATTGGAGTCACTGGATAAAGACTCTTCTCCTTCATTTTTATAGTGATTGGAGGGAAAAAGAAGAAGGATTTTGCTCAGACAACAAGTGCTTGTTTAAATTTTATCCAGGAAGCTCTGCTGAAGCACCAGTGGCAGCGAGCTGCAGAATACATGCACAGTTATTTTCAGACCTTGGAGGATTCGGACGGCTACAAAAGGCATGCTGCACCTGAGGTGAACAGATAGGAGTCCGCTGCAGAATTGATAGAGTCCCAGGAATTACTGGCTCCAGTTCCACCCACAGTGGCTTTTGTGGGATCTCAAATTGGTTTTGCTAAAAGCTACTAAAAGTCATTTGGGATGGAAAGTTTGTATTGGGACATTTTTTGCACACTTTTTTTTACCTATGATTATTTTAAAGGAGACTAAAAATAGTTTGAACTCTGAATTCTCAGATTCCCCAATATTCATTCATTCATGCCAATAATTCTTCCTTTTTCCCCTGTGTCATTATTTTCCCCCCTTTATGAGATGTTTCCCAACCCATCATCCTATGAAGATTTTGTTATTTCTTTTGTCTTAAAATTATCTCTTGACCCCCACTTCCTTTGCAGGCAGTGCCCATTTTTTCACTCTCCCTTTCAATAAAACTTTTTGAAAGAGTCATTCTCTTTCTCCGACCAGTATGATCCTTATTATTTTTTTTTTATTAAGACATAATTAACACACCATACAATTCACCCATTTACGTTGTACAATTCAATGTTTTTTTAAAATATATTCAGAGTTGTACAACCATTACCACACTCTAAATTCAGAACATTTTTGTGTCCCACAAAACAGAAATCTTGTATTCACTTGAAGTCTTTCCCCATTCCTCCTCCTACTGCCAGACCTTGGCAATCTATTACTTTTCATTCTGAACATTTCATATAAGTGGAATCATATAATATGGGCTTTCTGTGAATGGCTTTTTTCACTTAGCATAATGTTTTTAAGGTTTGTCCATGTTGCAGCATATATAAGTACTTCATTCTTTTTTTTGCCAAATAATATTCCATTATATGGGTATACCATATTTTATGTATCCATTCATCAGTTGTTAGACATTTGGCTTATTTCCACTTTTTCGTTATTATGGATAATGCTTCTGTGAACTTTTGTGTACAAGTTTTTGTATGGATGTTTGTTTTAATTTCTCTTGGGCCCGTACCTAGGAGTGGAATTGCTAGGTCATATGGTAACTACGTTTAACCTTTTGAGAAACTGCCAGACTGTTTTCCAAAGTGGCCACGCCATTTATATTCCCACCAGCAATATTTGAGAGTTCCAGTTTTTCCATGTCCTTGCCAATGTCTGTTCTCTCTTTTTGATTGTGTCTGTTCTTGTGGTTGTGGATCTCATCCTAGTTATGATTTGCATTTCCCTAATGACTAACGATGCAGAGTGAGCCGTTTAAAACATAAGTCAAATCGTGCCACTCCTCTGCTGAAAGCACTGTAATGGCTTCCTCTTTCACTCAGAGTACAAGCCAAAGCCCTCATAATTGCCTAGATAAGCTACTACATGATGTGCTTACTCTCTCTCCCCATTTGACCTTTCTGACCTTCTCTCCTATTATAGGTTGAGCATCCCTAATCCAAAAATCTGAAATACGAATGCTGAAAAATCTGAAACTTTGAGTGCTAATATGAGATAGTGACACTTTTGTTTTCTGACGGTTCAGTGTACACAAATTTTGTCTCTTGCACAAAATTATTAAAAATATTGTATAAAATTGTCTTCAGGCTATGTATAAAGGTATATATGAAACAAATTAATTTTGTTTGAGACTTGGGCCCCATCCCTAATCTCATTATGTATATGCAAATATTTAACAAAATAAAAAAAAAATGAAATCTGAAACACTTCTGGTCCCAAGCATTTTGGATGAGGGATGCTCTAACTGTACTCTTGCACTTGTTTTTCCTTCTCCGGCCTCACTGGCCTCCTTGTTCTTACTTGAATGGGCCAGGCATACTCCTGCCTCATCCTGTTTGCTGTATTTCCTTTACTTGGAAAGGTCTTTCTTCGGCTATCACTATGGCTACCCTTCCTCAAGGCCCCTTTTCAATGATTCCTACCTTGATTATTTAAAATTGGAACTGCATTACTGCCCCCCACCCCTGCTTTCTGACTGACAGTCCTAATCTCCTTATCCTGCTCCATTCTTTTCCCATGACATTTGCCAATTTAATTATTGTGTTTTCTGGGTTATTGTCTGCTTCTCCACATAGAATGTAAAGTTTCATAGGGCAGGGATAAAATAGTGCCTGCATATACTGTTAAATTTGTTTAGTAAAAGACAATTTTTCCATAAATAATTTCATGTAAGTATCTCAGCTTTTACCAATACAGTAGTCATCACATCAATTAGTATCTAATAGAGCCCCCCCAAAAAATCTGAAAGAAAAAAGTTTAACCATTGATTGAAAATTTGTCTATGGACTGAAGTTACATACGTCTTTAAAACATTGGACAAGTTAAGTTATAGGCTCTTTTTGTCCAGATTTTGTTTTGTAAAATAAAGCAATTTGATCAGTGGCTTTTGAGCACTTGTTTGGCTCATTTTGAATCACTTAGGGCTTTTTTTTTTGAGACAGAGTCTCACTCTGTTGCCCTGGCTAGAGTGAGTGCCGTGGGGCTAGCCTAGCTCACAGCAACCTCAAACTCCTGGGCTCAAACGATCCTCCTGCCTCAGCCTCCCGAGTAGCTGGGACTACAGGCATGCGCCACCATGCCTGGCTAATTTTTTCTATATATTTTTAGTTGTCCAGATAATTTCTTTTTTTTTTAGTAGAGTCGGGGTCTCGCTCTTGCTCAGGCTGGTCTCGAACTCCTGAGCTCAAACAATCTGCCCGCCTCGTCCTCCCAGAGTGCTAGGATTATAGGCGTGAGCCACTGTGCACAGCCCACCTAGGGCTTTTGATGAAAATAAAGATTCCTGTACTCCAGCCCAGCCCTGCTGGATCAGAGTCTGAATACTTAGAATATTTATTTTTAACAGGTATCCCAGGTAGTTCTTATATACAACTGGGTTTAAGAACAACTAAAATAGATAATCTCCAAATTTTCCAAAAGCTCCCAAATACTACAGTTTGTTATTCTACAAATGAAATCTTGATCTCTCTGAGTTGGGAAGAGGAGTATTATCATTATACCAAATGATAATATATCATTATAGCACTGATTGCATTTTGTATGTGTATACATCCACAACAATGTGTTTGTTTACAGGAAGAATTGATTTAATGTTCACTTTAATTTACTTTCAAATTGATACTTACTTTAAGTTGGGATTAGGGAAATAGAGATTTGCTCCCATGAAAAAAGAAGAGCTGCAAGTTCTGTCACCAAAGTTTTGATCATCTGAGGGGAAATTTTTTTTTTTTGTTAAAATTTGTCCATAGCTGATGAAAATTCTTAAATTGGCGTTCTAAATAGAGAATAAATACAGTCAATAGTTCTAGAGTTTGACGAGATCTTGGAAACATCTAGTTTGTTGCCCTCATTTTGCAGATGATGAAGATGAAACTGAGCCGAGTGAAGAAGCCAATGTTAGGCTACTAACTTCCTAATGGCACTGTTATACTTACCTGGTATTTTAATATTAATTTAAATGATCGGAAAGATTTTATCACATAGATTGTAATGATTGGGCAAATTACAGTAAGATGTTGACAGTATTGGTCTTAGGAAAAGGAATTATAGGTTGTTTATTAATGTTGTAATCAGAAAAAAAAACTGTCAGGCAGAAATTGGTTAATGGAAGGATTTCACATTTTGATAGTAATTTCTGCTTTAACAGATTATTTGGAAGCTTGGAAGTGAAATTCTGTTTTATCATCCCAAAAGCAATGTGGAGACTTTCAATACTTTTGCTGACCGGATGAAAAATATTGGTGTCTTGAATTATTTAAAGGTAAGAATGTAGGCTTTATAAATTTACATTTGCAGTGTTCATTTTTTTTTTAATTGTGTATGTCAGTAATAAAGTAGATAATAATGTAAAAAGCATGGGAAAAAGGGTAAGACATCTAGATAAGTAAGAGAAACTTGTGAGAACCATTTATTTTACTTCTTGGTTTTCAGTCACCTACCATGTCCTCTGACTGAAAATACCATCTTTTTGCATCTCTTACACTGCTGAAGCCAGTCCTTCGGAGACTGCAGTTGTACTTCATATGATGATGGACCAAATTCTAATATGTTTACCTAAGTCTTTGGAGCTTAGAGTTGGTGTTTTTGGAAAAAGGAAAGTGCTAAACAGTTGGGAATTTGAATACATGAACTTGTTTTAATGTTCTTAATGTTTAGGTGGGACCTTCTCTCCAAATTCATATATTCTTTAATAAAAATCTTATCCAAAGGGATTGAGACATTTCCAAAATGTTATTTATCCCTCTTTGTGGTATATTTTTTGACTCAAAGAATACTTTTTCAATACAGTTTTATAAATGCTTTGCTTTAAATTTTTTTTAATGACCATAAAGTATTATTGGAACACTGCCACACCTGTTCATTTCCATATGGTCAATAGCTACTTTTGCATGATAGTGACCAAGTTGAGTGATTGTGACAGAAATCATATGGCCCACAAAGCCTAAAATATTTACTCTCTGACTCTTTTTAAGTTTTTTTTTTTTTTATTTTTTCTGTTTTCCAAGTTTTTTTTATTGTGGTAAAATGTACATAGCATAAAATATGCTATTTTAACCATTTTTAACTATACAATTCAGTGGTGTTAATTATATTCACAGCATTGTTTCACCATCACCACTATTTCCAAAACTTTTCCATTACCTGAAACAGAAACTTTATACTCATTAAGCAATAACTCCCAGGTAAACTGTCAGTGGAAATTAAATGGAGGCAGCTAATGTTCCACTTAAGGAAGAGCTTTCTAACTGAACAATTGGAAAAAGGAATGGCCTGCCTTGATGTTATGTACTCCCCATCTCTTTTTTCAGGTAGCAACTGGATAACCATTGATTGGGGAGGGAGTGTGGGGTTTTATAACTAAATTGTTGGTTGGGTCCCTTTTAGCTCATAGACTTTGCTTAGTTGAAGTAAAGAAACTGGAAAGGAACCTCATTTCTCACTCCAGAGCTGGAGGACTATAATTAGGACAGGCAATAAAACATTTTTTTTGTTGTTAATAATTTTTAAAACTACCTGTGACTGTTTTTCAGGCAATGTGCTACACATGGTTCTTTCAGTAGAGGGAGATAGGCAGGTAAAGGGAATGAAGTGCTGTGGGTACATATGTATACAGTGAGAAGAGAAAGGAGAAAATGCTCAGCTCTCTGGGAGCTGGGACTGAGTGGGTAGGGAATCAGGACAAGAAAGGAAGTGATGGTTGAGATAGTTTGAAAAAGCAAGTGGGTGTTCACTAGGTAGGCTGGGGAAAGGGTAGTCCGGCATGGCAACAGGTAATGAAGAGTTTGATAGCCCTGTATCTGAGGCTTTAGTTACTCTAAAAATTACCTGGGCAGGGGAAGTAGACTGCGCCCTGTGTGCCATACCTAAGGAGCTTGGATTTTATTCTGTAGGCAGTGAGAGCCATTGAGGGATTTTGTACAAATGACTAACAAGATGAGATTTCTTTGGTAGCCAGTCAGGATGGATTGTAGGAATGGAGAGACCATTGGGGAAATTATTGCAATAATTTGAGATGACAACCTTGAACTCTGATCTGTCTGTCTCTATATGATTAATTGTACTTCTCATTATTCTTCTGTTTAATGTCATCACTTCTCGTAATGCTGTTCTTTGTATAATTATTCTTATTGCTTCTGCTGTATTAGGGATGTACTTTCCTTTCCATGTGAACTAAAGCCATTCTTTCACACCCCTTATTAAGATGTTTTCTCTAAGCTTATGTAACATATAAAAAATAGTTATATTTATTGATTGTCTGCTATGAGCCAAACTAGGCATTAGGTGATATGCAAACACTCTCTCATTTAATCCTCAAAACACCCTTCCGAAGGTTTAATAGTAATTGTTCTGTATAACAGATGAGATTCACAAAGGGTCAATAATTTACCCAGGTTTATTTAGCTTTTAGGTGGCATATGAACTAGAACACTGTCTTTAAAGCCCCTGTTTTTTTCCATTATATCACACGGTCTTCTGTTTGCAAATTTACATAATTTAGCTCTTGTTTATATAGTGTTAATTGCTTCTTGTGTCTTTCTTCTTTGCTAAATTGAAAGTTTTGGTTGGATTTTTTTTTTTTTTTTTTTTGAGGCAGGGTCTCCGTCAGTTGCCCAGGCTGGAGTGCAGTGGTGGGCAATCATAGTTCCCTGCAGCCTCGAACTCCAGGGCTCAAGCAGTCTTCCTGCCTCAGCCTCCTGAGTAGCTGGGACTACGGGCATATGCCACCATGCCCAGCTGATTGAAAATTTTGATGTCAGGAACAATGTCATGTCATTTGTATCCTACCCGGTCATAGTGCAGTATATTTAGTATATTTCTTCAGCATTTTGACTAATGGTTATCTAATGACTAAAATGTCAGTGGGCTTTTTCTCATAATTTTTGCAGATTTCCTTACAACATGCGTTATACCTTGTGCATCATGGAATGCTTGAGGATGCCAACAGAAATCTGAGTCAGGCAGAGACATGGAGATATGGTGAAAAGTCATCTTCCCAAGAAGTATTAATCAACCTCGTTCAGGCCTATAAAGGGCTTTTGCAGTATTATAATTGGTCTACAAAGAAGAAGGAATTGTCAAAGCTTGGTGAGCTAACCTTGTCGATGAGACTGAAGGGCAGAGGGATTTTTTTTTTTTTTTTTTTTTTTTTCTAAGAGACAGGGTCTTGCTGTGTTGCCTGGGCTGGACTTAGAACTCCAGAGTTGAAGTCATCCACCCCACCTCAGCCTCCAAGTAGCTAGAACTACAGGCTACTGGTACCTGGCCTGGGCAGAGGGATCTTAAGGAGCAATCTAGTAATTCCCCCACTATATCCAGATATTACAGAGAGCAGGCATTTTATTGATTTAATTCTTGATCATCCTTTATAATATTTTCTGATATATCAAAAAACTTTTCGGTTGTAAATTAGATTAAAGTCATTGCTTTTTAAGATTTGATTTTGTCAAGGATAAACACAACTGGACATAAGTCAGAGCTGTGAAAACAGATTTTATTCAGTAACTACTGATAGTAGAGGAAAGAGCTAAGCTCCATTCTGATTTGCACAGAGGTAACTTGGTTTTTAAAGAGACAGTGCTGTGGGGGGGTCTTGAGCAGAGTCAGGGAAGTGAAAAATTGAAAAAGCAGAAGGGAGGGTTGGTTCATTTGAAACCCATCTGTGTTTACTGACTGGTGCTTATGGAAGTTGGGTGCCGACTCTCCCACAGAGATTGGGAGACAAGGCCCTGTCTTCAGGTGTTAGCTGGAACCAACAGTAAATTCTTTGGGCAGCCTCGAGTTCTCTCAGGCAGGCACTTTAAGGGCGATTAGGGTCATTGTAGAGATGTGGGCTTGAGCTGCTGGAAACTACGTTAGTGTTTGTTCAAGCCTTTATAGGTCAAGGTCAAGGCCTAGTCTAGAAGAGGGCTCAGAGGAGCCTGCCTGGGGTTTGGTTAAGGAGAGACTCTTAGTCCATTTCCAAGAAAGGCTGTAGATTTTCTCCAGCAGTCATTATTGCGTATGGTATACATTTCTTCCTGTGTGTTTAGAATGGAATTTAATTTGTTTTATAATGTTGTTTCTTAGAATAATATGTTTAAAGAATAGAGCAAGATAAAATCATTTCTTTTTTTTTTTTTTTTTTTTTTGAGACAGAGTCTTACTCTGTTGCCCGGGATAGAGTGCCATGGAGTCAGCCTCACTCACAGCAACCTCCAACTCCTGGGCTCAAGCGATCCTCTTGCCTCAGCCTCCCGAGTAGCTGGGACTACAGGCATGCGCCACCATGCCCAGCTAATTTTTTTTATATATATATATTTTTAGTTGTCCAGCTGATTTCTTTCTATTTTTTTAGTAGAGACGGGGTCTTGCTCTTGCTCAGGCTGGTCTCGAACTCCTGAGCTCAAACGATCTGCCCGCCTCGGCCTCCCAGAGTGCTAGGATTACAGGCATGAGTCACTGCACCCAGCCAAATCTTTTCATTTTTGTACAAAGATGGTTATTTTCTTGATTTACTGACCATACTGAAAATTGAACAATCAGTTCTCAAAGCGAGTTCCCCTTCTCTTAACCTTCAGTAGTGGTGGTGTCCTCTCCTCTGCCTAGATTTGCGTTCTTTGGAGCTGTATGATTCTCTGCACTGTTCTTTCCCTTGTATAGTTTTTCTCCATAGCCTCTCTAGGATTAATCTCTTTCTGTTTCCACATCCTCCATCTAAATCTTAGTCCTGGTATTTATCACCTCATGTGTGGTAAGCAGTATTTCCTTATTATCCTTATGTGATAAGTAGTGTTTCCTTGATCTCTGGGCATGTAGGTTCACTAATCTTAATTCCCTTCCCTCTTCTCTCAAGATACTTCTGAAGTGCTATCTTCATCATGATAATCTTGTGAGGTCTTCGTACAGTGTCATCTGGAATGCCCTCTACGCTTCAAGACACATTAGATCCTACCCCAACCCCTCATTCTTACACCTTCACCCTACTGTGTAAGCTACACTATATATGTTCAGCCTGTATCATTTGGTTCTTCATCTCTTTTTAATTGTTCTAAGTTTTTTCATGTGTATTTTATGTGTGTCTTCTCATCTAGACTAATCAATCTTTTGTGTCACATATTTGTCCTCTATTTTGTTAGCCTTATCATGATTTCTGTTGTAATATTTCTTTTTTTAAAGAAGCTTACTGATATTAATTAGGTGAGTTTTAAAGTCAATATTTACTTTTCTTCTTACACATGGGTAAGTAGAAGTCAAGCAAATATTTGATGATTCAAGCAGTTGGAACAGGGCATTTATACTGTCATTCTCATGCATAGATAATTCAGTTCTTTTCTTCAACTAAAAGTTCTGTAGCAATAAGAGATGAAGATGGGATAATATGTAGAGCTCTTTAGATGATTTTTTTTTTTTTTTTTTTTGAGACAGAGTCTCACTGTGTAGCCTGGGCTAGAGTGAGAGCCGTGGCGTCAGCCTAGCTCACAGCAACCTCAAACTTCTGGGCTCAAGCGATCCTTCTGCCTCAGCCTCCTGAGTAGCTGGGACTACAGGCATGTGCCACCATGGCCGGCTAATTTTTTCTATATATTTTTAGTTGTCCAGCTGATTTCTTTCTATTTTTAGTAGAGACAGTGTCTCGCTCTTGCTCAGGCTGGTTTCGAACTCCTGAGCTCAAACAATCCACCTGCCTTGGCCTCCCAGAGTGCTAGGATTACAGGTGTGAGCCACCGCACCCGGCCTCTTTAGATGATCTTTAACCTCAGATGTCTGTTTAATGAGAAAAAAACTCAGGACTATTTCTATATAACGAAACTCATAAGAACTTAGCATGTACTTGTGCTCAGAGTCAGCTTCAGATGTTTTCCTTGCTGCTGTGCCTCTGCCTTGGTTGGGTTTGATGCACTTGTGACCAGGAACCTCCCATGGTAAAGTCACACCCAGTTTGTACTTAGGGATCTGCCTTTTTTTTTCCCCATTAAAAAATGTTTTTTCCATATCATTTCCTATCTACTTATCCCCTCATTTCTAAGCCCATATTGATGTATATTTACTTGATCCATTGGGAAAAGAATACCAATGCCTCTTTCTGTTGTGCTTCTATTAGCTATTGTTTTTGGAAGACTGAGTAACTTTCCATATAAACCTTTAAGATTGTGAAATAGAACATATACAGAAAAATTATATAAAACACATGTGTGATATAGTAGATAAATGTAAAGTGAACATTCATGTAACCACCACCCAGATTAAGGATCACAATGTATTGTCATCCTAACCTAAAAGTTCTTCACATATGCCTTCCTGATCACACTTCCTCTCATTCTGTCTGAAGAAAATCACTGCACTGACTTCTATGGTAATCAGCCCCTTGCTTTTCTTCATACTGTTTCCACTCACGTATGCATCCATAATATAAGTTTTGCTTATATCTGAATGTTATATTTAGATTCATACTATATACGTATTCTCGTGTGCCTTGCATGTTTTGTTCAACATTGGTTCTAAAATATGTACATATTGTTGAATGTAGCTCTAGTGTATTCACTGTTACCATTATAAAACATTTCATTGTATAATATTCATGTTTTTCCTTCTATTATTGATGGTCCTTTAAGTTATTTTAGTTTTGAGCTATTATAAGTAATGCTGCTTTGAAATTAAGCCCTGTAAATTTCTGTACCGGTGCACATGAGCATGCATTTCCGGGAGAATTGTTGTCATAGAGTATGTGTATTTTCAACTTTAGCATATAATATGCTAAACTCTTTCCAAAGAAGTTACTAATTTATACTCTACTGGCAATCTAATTAGAGTTTTCTTTTGTCTATCTTGTCCTCAACATTTGTTATGATCAGAGTTTTCACATCAGCCAATTTGTTGGGTGTAGTGGTCTCTCCTGTTTTTTTTAACAGCTTTACTGAGAATTGAGGTATAATTCACATACTATATAAATTCACCCACTTAAAATGTCCAATTCATTGGTTTTTAGTATATTCACAGAGTTGTGCAACCATCATCAAAGTCAGTTTTAGAATACTTTCATCACCCTACAAAGAAATTCCATGTTTTCATTTCTCCCCAATCCCTCTAGTCCTAGGCAACCACTAATCTGCTTTCTCTCTGTAGATGTTTGCCTGTTCTAGATATTTCGTATAAGTGGAATCATACAATATGTGGTCTTTTGTGAATGTCTTCTTTCACTTAGCATAATGTTTTTAATGTTGTAACATGTAGTGGTATAATGGTACTTCATTCCTTTTTATTATTGAATAATATTCCATTGTATAGATATGCCACATTTTACGTATGCATTCATCATTGATGGACAATTCAGTTGTTTCTACTTTTTGGCTATTTTAAATAACATTGCTGTGTACATTCATGTACAAGTTTTTGCATGG
Organism: Indri indri; assembly: GCA_004363605.1. Classification (NCBI taxonomy): domain Eukaryota; kingdom Metazoa; phylum Chordata; class Mammalia; order Primates; family Indriidae; genus Indri; species Indri indri. The sequence continues at coordinate 44,894 of RJWJ010002685.1, forward strand.
ACATTTGTTTTTATTTCTCTCAGAATAAAGAATAAAATTGCTGGGTCATACAACTCTATGTTTATCCTTTTGAATACCCACTAGACTGTTTTCCAAGCAACTGTATCATTTTATATTACCATTATGATTACTGTAGCTTTGTAGTAACTTTTGAAGTGTACTGTACATCTTCCAACTTTGTTCTTCTTTTTAAAGGTTCTTTGTTCTTCCTTGGTCCTTTAAATCTTCATATGAATTATATTAATAGAATCAGCTCGTCAGTTTATGCAAAAAGGTCAACTGAGATTTGACAGGACTTACATGTATCTGTAGATCAATTTAACAACAGTAGGTCTTCCAACCCATGAACATGGGCTGTATTTCCATTTATTTAGGTCTTTTTAAGTGTCTTTCAACAATATAACTTTTATACCTAAGTATTGTAATGTTTTTGATGCTTTTGCAAATGGCATTGTTTTCCTAGTTTTATTTTCTAATTGTTCATTGCAAGTGTATAGACATAAAACTGATTATTGTGTATTGATCTTGTAGTCTGCAACCTTGATGAACTCATTTGTTCTAATAAATTTTTAGTGGATTCTTAGGATTTTCTATGTACAAGATCGTGTCATCTGCAAATAGAAATGGTTTTACTTCTTCCTTTCCAATCTGGATGTCTTTTATGTTATATTCTTGCTTAATTCTCCTGGCTAGAACCTCCAGTATAATTAAAAGAAGTAGTGAGAGAGGACACCCTTGTCTTGTTCCTGATTTTAGGGGTAAAGCATGCAGTCTTTTATCATTAAGGTTGATGTTAGCCATGGGTTTTTCATAGATACCCTTTATCAGATTGAGGAAGTTCCTTCTGTTCCTGGATTGTCAAGTGTTTTTATCATGATGGATTGCTGATTTTTTTTTTTTTTTAATACAGCCAGTTCCACCAGGGTTTTGAATTTTTTAAAATGCTTTTTCTGCATCTGTTGTGATCATGCGGTTTTTGTCATTTATTCTGTTGATTTGGTTTAGATCAATAGATCTTTATTATTTGCATTAATCGATTTGCAGATGTTAAGCCAACCTTGCATTCCTGGAGTAGATCTCACTTGGGCACATGGTATATAATCCTTTTTATATGTTGCTGGACTTAGTTTCCTAGTATTTTTTTTTTTTTTTGAAGATTTTCGTATCTATAAGAGACATTGATCTACAGTTTCTTGTGTTTTCTTTGTCAGGTTTTGGTATCAGGGTAATACGGCTTTGTAGAATAAGTTTGGAAATGTTCTTTTCAGTCCTTTTTTGGGGGAAGAATTGATGAAGAATTAGTATTTTTCTTTAAATGTTTCTTAGAATTCACCACTGCAGCTATCAGAACCTGGCCTTTTCTTGTGGGTAGTTTTTTGATTACTAATTTAACAGAAGTCCACAATACTGAATGACTTTTAAAAATCTTCTGTCTTGGCAGATAAGGAGGATTACACTTATGGCACTGCAACCCGAAGTGTGGTCAACCGCAGCTGGAAGACATCTGTAAATCTTGGTGCATTGATTAAAATTCCTGGAGTTTGGGACCCTTTTGTGAAGAGTTATGTAGAGGTAAGTCGAATTTTTTATGAAATTTATTAGTGGAATGCCTTTTTCTGGTTTGAATAATTTCTGTTTATTTTACTAGTATACTATAAATGTTACTCTGTTTATTTTCACCACTGGGTAACCCATAATCATCAAATATCTATAAATTAAAAAGCAGTATAGTTGTAAATGTTACTTCTGTCTTATTCTTTTTGAGCTTAAAAGCAGGAACGTCTTTTATGATTTTGTGTGATATAGAAGGAAAGAAGACAAAAAGTAGATTGCAATATACAGGATGAAGAATAATGGCTTTTAGGAAGTTCATAAGAATGTTCTGTCATCCCAGAGTCATTATAAAAGGACCGAGGGCCTTGGCACTGGGCACTAGGAATAAATATTTAAAATAATTTGCTTTTTGAAAGTTAATGAGTGCTAAAGTGATAATTGTCTGAAGATAATCCCCAAAACCATATCCCAGTGAATATGGGAATTCTTGAGTAAGGATGGAAACAGAATGAAAGGAACTATAACTAGTATACACTTCTTTTGTGTCTGAAAGTGTGTGGGCACTGAGGTTAGTTGCATCCCATTGCTAGTCATTAGTGTACCCTGCTTTGGAGACTCTTATAAGAAAAGTTCTTATGTTGAAGTTACTGCATTTTTCAGTAACAAAATATCATAAGGAAAAAATGGGAAACCACGCAGGCCTTTGTTGGAAGTGATTGTGTTCCATTGATGTTGTAACATGCACTGGTGAAAGCAAAAACTAGTGTTTATTGTTCCCTATACAGTACTCTTTGTCAGTTTTGTGATTTTTTTTTTCCCGTCAGTAAAATTAAAGTGATCATCTGTATAGCTATCTTACAGAATTTAGCTAAGATATCATGACTCATTTTATATAGATGCTGGAATTCTATGGGGATCAAGATGCAGCCCGAGAGGTACTCACCAATTATGCATATGATGAAAAGTTCCCATCAAATCCAAACGCTCATGTGTATTTATACAACTTTCTGAAGAGAAAGAAGGCACCAAGAGCAAAACTGCTAAGTGTGCTTAAGGTATAGAATTTTTATTTCAGTGTTTGAATGGGGGTGGGGATCTACATTAAAATGTTTTTACGTCATTGCTTTCCAACTTTAATATTACAGCACGCATAGAAAATTACAATATATGTACAGTAAACTGAGATAAACAGAGAAAGTTGGCTCCAGCTGCGGACTTCAGGCAGGCACCCTCTCTATACCACACCCCCCTGCCCAAGTGAGACTGAGGAGAGAGGGTCAGTATTTTAGAAACTCTTTGCCACCCTGGTTGGAAAACTCTGCATTGATATTTTTGAAAATCGATTTTATTGAAATTTAATTTTCAGACAGTAAGACACGTAAGTGTACACTTGTATGCATTTTAACAAATACATACATCCACGAACCACCATGATAATCAAGATGTAGAACATTTCTATCATCCCCCCACCTAAAAGTCCCTCATTTCCCTTTGCAGCCAATCTGCCCACATACCCCTAACCCCAGGCAATCACTGATACGCTTTTTGTCACTATAGATTAAATTTTACCTCTTGTAGAGTTTCTTATAAGTGGAATCTTATAGTATGTACTCTTTCTAATCTGGCTTCTTTTGCTTAGCATGGTGTATTTGAGATTCATTCATGCTGTTCTATCAGTAATTTGTTTCTCATCACTGCCGAGGAGTATTCCATTTTTGTATGTTCTACTTCTTTTTTTTTTTTTCCGAGACAGAGTCTCACTCTCTTGCCTGGGCTAGAGTGCTGTGGCGTCAGCCTAGCTCACAGCAACCTCAGACTCCTGGGCTCAAGTGATCCTCCTGCCTCAGCCTCCCGGGTAGTTGAGACTACAGGCACGCGCCACCGTGCCCGGCTAATTTTTTCTATTTTTAGTTGTTTGGCTAATTTCTTTCTATTTGTAGTAGAGATGGGGTCTCGCTCTTGCTCAGGCTGGCCTCGAGCTGCTGAGCTCAAGCAATCCTCCCGTCTCGGCCTCCCAGAGTGCTAGGATTACAGGCATGAGCCACTGTGCCTGGCCCACGTTTTGCTTCTTGATGGACATCTGGGTTATTTTTACTTTTTGGCTATTATGAATGATGCAGCTGTGAACATTCACGTGCAAGTCTTTGAGTACACATTATAGTTTCATTTTTCTTAGGTAGCTACCTAAGAGTGGAATTGCTACCTAAGAGTAGTAAGGAAAGTATATGTTTAACTTCTTAATAAACTGCCCAACTATTTTCTGAAGCAACTGTACCATTGACATTGTCATATCATTGTATGAAAGTTCAGTTTCTCCACATCGTCTCCAACGCTTGGTATTGTAGCTCTTTTGAATTATATATAGCCATTCTAGTGGGTGTGTAGTGGTATCTCATGTGGCCTTAATTTGCATTTCCCTAATGACTAATGATGAGCATGTTTTAATATATCTGTTGGCCAGTCCTATATCTTCTTTTGTCAAGTGTCTTTCAAATATTTCGTGTATTTGAGGGGGGCAGGTTATTTGTCTTCTTACTGATTTGGAAGTTTTTATATAATCTGGATACAAGTCCTTTGTTAGGTATATGGATTATGAATATTTTCTGTCAGAATGTGCCTTGCCTATTTTTTTAACAGTGTCTTTCAAAGAGCAGATACTTACAATTTTAATGAAGTTCAATTTATACGTTTTTTTTCTTTTATGGTTGTGCTTTTTGTGTAAGAAATCTTTGCCTGTTCCAAGATAATAAAGATTCTCTTCTATGGTTTTTTGCTTTTTTTTTTTTGAGACAGAGTCTCACTCGTTGCCCAGACTGGAGTCCAGTGAGTGGTGTGATCCTAGCTCACTGCAGCCTTGAACTCCTAGGCTCAAGCAGTCCTCCTGCCTCAGCCTCCCAAGTAGCTAGGACTGCAGCTACAGGTGCACACCACCATGCTTGACTAATTTTTCTTGTTTTTTGTAGGGATAGGGTTGTTGTCCAGGCTGGTCTTGAACTCCTGGCCTCAAGCACTCTTCCTGTCTCAGCCTCCCAAAGTGCTGGGATTACAGGCATGAGCCACCACAGCCCTCTTCCGATTTTTTTTCTAGATGTGCTATATAGTTTTATGTTTAGATCTATGATAGATTTTTAGCAATTTTTTTTTTTGTGTGTGTGTACTGCGAGGTAAGTGTAAAGGTTTATTTTTTCCATATGATTGTTCCAGCACTATTTGTTGAAAAACTGTCCTTTCCTCATTGAATTACATTGGTAACTTTGTTGAAAATCAGTTGGCTGTATATGGAGTCCATTGTGTCATTAGTGTAGCTTTATAGCAAGTCTTAGAATCATATCATGAAAATCATACAAATTTGTTCTTTTTCAAAATTGTTTTTGGCTTTTCTAGGTCCTATGACTTTCCATATACATTTTAAAATCAACAAAAAAATCTTACTGAGATTTTGAGTCTGTAGCTCAGTTCTGAGAGAATTGACATCTACACAATATTGAGGTTTCCAAAGTGTGAACATGGTGTGTGTCTCCATTCATTTAGGGCTTTAATTTCTCTCTGAAATGTTTTGTAGTTTTCAGTGTATGTATTTTGTGAATTTTGTCCCTAACCGTCATCACTATTCCTGGAGCTTTTTCATTATCCCAAACAGAAACTCCTCGCTACCCTCTCCCCGCAGTCCCTGGAAACCTCTAATTTCCACCTCTGTGAATTTGACTATTCTAGGTACATCCTATAAGTGGAGTCATACATTTGTCCTTTTGTGTCTTCCTGGTTTCACTCAGCGTAATGCTTTCAAGGTTCATGCATGTTGTAGCATACATGAGCATGTCCATCCTTTTTAAGGCTGAATAATATTCTGTTGTATGTGCATATGACATTTTGCTTATCCATTCATCTGTTGACAGACATTTGGGTTGTGTCCACTGTTTTGGCTGCTATTAACATAAATAATGCAACTGTGAAGATTAGTGTGCAAATATTCGAGTCCCTGTTTTTCAATTCTTTTGGTTGTATGTGGAGTGGAATTGTTGGATCATATGGTAATGCTTTGTTTAACTTTTTGGGGGACCATTAAACTGTTTTCCACAGCAGCTACACTATTTTACGTTCCCACCAGCAATTCCGCATCCTCACCAGCACTTGCTAGCCCTGCCTCCACGCCCCTCTCCCTTTTATTTTTGAGAATAGCTATCCTAATGGGTGTGAGGTGGTATCTCTATCTCATTGTGGTTTTGATTTGCATTTCCCTAATGGCTAGTGATGCTGTGCATCTTTTCATGTGCTTATTGGCCATCTGTTTATCTTTTTTTGAAGAAATGTCTATTTAAGTCCTTCGTTCTTTTTTGAATTGGGTTGTTTGATTTTTGTTGTTAAATTGTAGGAGTTCTTTACATACTTTGTAGTCAGTTTTAAATCATGATATTTTAGAGGTGAAAGGAAAAGAAAAGTCCTTTTCAGTCTCAAAAAATGACTGAGAAAAGTTCTTATCTATCAATCTTTTAAAAGGCCAGTTATCTCTGATCTATACTTACATGTTCATCAAAATTGACATTTCTAAACCTTCAGATGTGGAAACTACATTTTATAAATTTTCCAACAGGCTTTGTTTTACTAAACATAATAGTTTTAAAGTTTCTATTTTTATTTTACTCAAGATTTCCTTTTACTCATTTGTAAGACAAAATATTAATGATAGTTACAAGACTGTGCCTTTACTCAGGTTGCCAATCACTAATGGGTTTTTAAAAGATTTTTTTAAATGTTATAGAAAACATCTTTATTGAACATGTAATTTCTTATTTATATTCAAGACATGACGGATTTAGAGAAATTCTGTTTTTCCTTTTGAAAAATACAGTATTTGGAATTAAGAACTCGATAGATGGGTTTAATAGCAGATGGGACATAGCAGAAGAGAGGATTAATCAACTGCATAGAAATTATCAGGCAAAAGTACAGAGAGCAAAAAGGCTGAGAAGTGTAGAAAAGAGTATACAAGGAACTTGGTGAAAGGGTCTGACATAGTTGGAGTCCTAGGGAGAGGACAGAGAGAACAGGGCAAAAGCAAACAAACACATTTTTTAAAAATTCTAACATTCAACGAGTGTAATGGCTTAAGAGCTTAATGGCTGGAGTACTGGTAATGATCTGTTGTTTGATTTGGTTGCTGGTTACGTGAGTGTGTTTAACTTGGTGAAAACTGATTGAATGTCACACTTATGATTTGTATACATTTCTAGTACATGTGTTATATTTCAATAAAAAGTTTTTTAAAAGTCTAAGTGAATTGAGCCATACACAGAATTCTATATATTTGAGACAAATGTGACTTTCATAGGAACCTGGTTGCCATGATATTCTCTGATACTGGTATATTGGTCAGGACTGACTTTTTAAAAAAACTATGAAGAGAAATTTTAAAAATTTACTTTTACTTTTATTGGAAATTATTTCAGTGTAAAGTCAGAGTACCTCAGGAAGCCTACAGAATGAATTCATTTCTAGTATCAAATGTGTTAAAATGAAAAATATAGGTTTACTTTAAATCCTGTTTTTTGAATATTCATAAAAATAGTCATTATTATTATTAAAAAGAAAAACCTTTAAATATTTTATTGCGTAAAAAGGTTAAAATATTTACTCAAATACTCTTAGTATACTGTGTTCCTGAGCACGGTGTGTAAAATCGCCTCCCCTGCCTTTTTGGATTTTTTGTTTTATATAAATATTCTGTGTTCTGATCAGTGAATAATATATTTTATGTGATATTGATTTTTTCTTTATTTTTTTCTCTTTACTGGCTTCTGAAAAGATTATTTTAAGTTTTTAAGCAGGGTGTAAACAGTATAGATATGTATTTGGAGCAAATAAAAAGTCCCCATCTGTTTCCCCCACTTCTCCTGACTATCTTGTTATTAGGGATTTTTAAAAAAAAAAAATAGCCTTACAGAGAAAGCTTTTCTATACCTAGAATGAAACTGGATAAAAAGCAAAATGTTTTTTAAATACTTAATTCATTTACTGAAAGCATATTAGACAATAAGAACTTTATTTGAAAGGAAACTGAAATTTGAAAAATGCTTTTATAAGTGTGTAAAAATAACAGGACTGTTCTTTCCTCCAGATTTTGTATCAGATTGTACCATCTCATAAATTGATGTTGGAATTTCATACATTACTTAGAAAATCAGGTAAATAATTTTTGTTTTATACTTCTTTGTGTAGACAAGCTGTAGATCAGGAGTCAGCAAACTGTGGCCCAGGGACCAAATCCCCCTTTGCCTGTTTTTATCAAGAAAATTCTGTTGGAGGCCATTTATTTCTGCATTGTCTGTGGCTGCTTTTGCAGTATGGCAGAGCTGTGTAGTTGTGATAGAGACTATATGACTCGCAAAGCTTAAAATAATTACTGTCTGCCTCTTTGCAGAGAAAGTTTGCTGACTTCTATTACAGAACATCAGGCAATAGTAAAAGTGAAATGGCTTCAATTTATATAATTCACCTGATTTTTTTTTTTTTTTTTTTGAGACAGAGTCTCACTCTCTTGCCTGGGGCGAGTGCCGTGGCATCAGCTTAGCTCACAGCAACCTCAAACTCCTGGGCTTGAGCAATTCTACTGTCTCAGCCTCCCGAGTAAGCTGGGACTACAGGCATGCGCCACCATGCCTGGCTAATTTTTTCTATATATGTATTTTCAGTTGTCCATATCATTTCTTTCTATTTTGTTTAGTAGAGATGGGGTCTTGCTCTTGCTCAGGCTGGTCTCGAACTCCTGAGCTCAGGACGATCCGCCCGCCTCGGCCTCCCAGAGTGCTAGGATTACAGGCGTGAGCCACCGCGTCTGGCTATAATTCACCTGATTTTGATTCCTTTAGCTCTTCAGCTCAGTGTAGAAAAGAACATACTTCTCCACTGAAGGAATCAGCTGGAGCTAAGTGCAATTGGTCCTAAGACTGCCTCAGTTTCTCTCCTAATAGAAAAGAACTTATATAAAGTGCCCAAATAGGGACAGGTACTTTAAATAATGTTCTCAGTAGTATATAAGTAGAGGAGTGTAACCCATGTAGGGATGAGGCTCATCACTGTGACCTCATTAGCATGGACTAAATTAATGATTTCTTCATATTCATCACAGGAGTGTGAACATCATGAATTTTTTTAAACTGTTACCCAAACCAGAAGGCTTATGATTCAATGACATTTTATCAACTCTGTGTGTGTGTGTGTGTGTGTGTGTATTTAGCTTTGTACACTTTAATACCTCATGTAAACTTGAACTTTTATGACCATTGCAGAAAAAGAAGAACACCATAAACTGGCATTGGAGGTGTTGTTTGGAGTTTTAGATTTTGCTGGATGCACTAAGAACGTAACTGCTTGGAAATATTTGGCAAAATATCTGAGACAGACCTTAATGGGGTAAGAAACGTAGAGTATTTGTTGCCAGATCATCATAAACAATATTTCCCAATATTTTAGCTATTATCTATCAATTTTCAAATAAAGTTCTTTGCTTATGTTTTTGGGTTTCTTGAATTGTATCTTCAGCTGTTTCCTTCTAAGTATGTTTTCTTCTGAACTAAGGAAATACAGAATCATAAGGATAACTAACATCCAAAAATTCTATCAAGATTTTCTGTGCTGTCAAAGATTTTCTGTGCTGTCAAAATAAGTACTGTACCTTAGCACTGCATTGCTAGGGAATAAGTATGTGTTTCCAAATTGGAAGTAATGACTGGAAGGGATCACGCCCACTCTTTGCTAAAGACTCTCACATGGGAAGCAGCTTTCCTCTAGCTGTTTTCAATCATTTTCAGTGTGTCTTTTTAGGACCTCACAAGATCATCATAGATTATTCATTCAACAAATATTTATTAAGTCTATTGTGTTCTAGGTATCTAAAACTATACCTCTTACTATAATATTAGTGTCACATTTTGAGTAAAAGAAAAGGAGTTGCTCTTGTTATTTTTACTTAGTGTGTGAGAAAAAAGGAGATCACAACATTAAGTTTCCTTTATTTATTATATATATGTTAGCTGGATAGGAAGTTCAGCATCAGTTGGAACTTTTTTCAGGCTTTACATCCGTCTTGACCTTGGAGATGGAACAGTGTGGATGAGGAAATGTTTTTGGTGTTCTATGTTGATGCACTCACTATAAACCACTTTGCAAGTCTCAAGCACTGGATAAAACTCTGTTAGACCTCACAGTTCTTGAAGGTAGAAAGGTTCATTTTTTGAACTTCTAAAAGTTCTACCGTGGTGGGGGACAGAAGTGCTAAATAAGCATTTGCTCAAATGAATTGTAGAAATCGAATATACATCATGAGAACCATAGTTAATATTGTATTATGTACTGGAAATTTACTAAGAGTAGACTTTAGGTGCTCCTACCACACACACAAAAAGTAAGTTATATGTATATCAAAATATGTTGTACATCTTAAATAAATATAAAAAAAATAAATTATTGACAAACACATAACATTGCCTGGGATCAATTGGCAAACCTGTGTGTCATGTATTTGTATAATAATGGCATCTTAATTTGGATAATAATCCTTGGCAACATATAATTTTAAGTAAGGTTTTAAAGTAAATTTTAAGTAATAATAATCATAGATAACATTTATTGAACATTTAGTATATGTGCCAGACACTATGCAAAGAGTTTTATATGAGACCTGCTGTACAGTCCTACTGGACCAGCTTAATTCTAGTAACAGTGCTGTGAGATAGGTACCATTAATGTCCTCAAGGAAACCGAAGCTCAGAGAGGTTAAACAGCTTGCCCAGGATTACATTAATAGTAAATGGAAGATCCAAGATTTGAATCCAGGATTCTGGCTTCAGAGTCTATCCTGTTAACTAGTGTGCTACACTGAATTGGCTGTTTAGTTAAATGGAAAAGGGGACACGGAGATGCAAAAGAACAAAAAGATTTGCTTTCATGCTATTGCCAGTTATGTGTTATGCCTTGGCCATACTCAGAATTTGGTTTGGAAACATCTTCCTTGTCACCTTTCCATAGACTCTACTTAAGTTCAAATTCTGACAATATAGATTTGTCCCCATCATTGATCTTCCCTTTGGACATTTTTCTTTTCCAGAAACCACCTTGTGTGGGTTCAAGAACAGTGGAACTCCAGGAAAAACTGGTGGCCAAGCTTTCACTTCAGCTACTATTGGGCAAAAAAGGATTGGAAGGAAGATACAGCTTTGGCTTGTGAGAAAGCTTCTGTAGCTGGAATACTGTTAGGAAAAGGTACGCGTTTTTGTTTTCTTTTTATCTAGACATAGCTTTTGGCTGATTTTGAAATGACAAAAGTATGACCATTTATCTTAGAGGTTCACCTAGCATGGTGCCCAAGGATATTAGATGCTTGAGAAATAACTACTGAATGGAAGAATGAATCCTGAGTTGGGAGCAGGTGATGTGCTTGTAAGAAATCCCCCTTGATTAGAAACAGTGATTTCATCTTGTTGATTGTGATTGGTTTTCATGTTGTGACTTGAGTGTTGGTAGAGGGTATTAAAATACATGACCCAGACTGTTCTCATGATAAATGACCTTGCTTTATAGAAAAGTTTACTGAGAGAGATTATATACTTTATTAAAAGCACAAAAATATTTATTGACTTTGTATTATATTTATGTATCTGTTCCTATAAGGATAAAACATTTTCTCTCCTGAAGAGAAAGAAGATCTTCTATTAGCATGTGAAAAAACCCTCTTAAAAGAAAAGAGATATTGATCTTTATGAAATATTATTATTTTGGATGATAAAACTCTTACCTGCTTTGTACCACTGAAATATGAAAAGGTGGCCAGTACTAAAATGAAACTGCCACAAAATATGTCCAGAAGTGAAGAAAGCAAACCTTACAGTGACGACTAGTAAGCAGTATGTTGCTGTGGAGTTGAAACTGTCCAAAAGAGATTCTTCAATTCACTTTTGGATATGGTTTGTATTCTTTTGGAATTAGTATTCTCAGTGAATTAATCTTAGTAACTATGGTTACCAACTAAACGTTGGTTTTTGTGGAAGGAAAGGGATTAATAAGAAACTAATTTAAAATTATTCTCTAATATACTGATGACAAGGAACAGAAATGTGATTTGGATTGTCATTTTCTACTACTTTATGAGTAGAGAGGTATCTAGTGCAGAGACCTAGACCTATCTTTCAGCAGAGTCAGAAGGCCTGAGTTAATTTTCCATATCTCTCTCACTCACCGTGTAACTTAGGTCGAGCAGTTAACCTTTGGGAGCCTTCTCTGGAAGATGGGCATTGTAACAACTGTCTTCATTTGCTTACAGGATTGTTGTAACATCATGTGAACACTGCATCAGAGTGCTTTACAAATTCCAAAGTACTCTATAAATATCAGGCATCAGTTATGCCTGAAATAGCTACATCTTTTCTTCTGTTGGGCTGTTGGACTGTGGTTGAGTCGGTCTATTTGGGAGTTAAGCTGGGTATTCTTCTTGTTCTGGTTATCATCATTATGTCGTAGGATTCAAATTCTAGTCATGATCTGCCTATGCCTTGTGCTTAGAGTAGCGTATGGTGGCTGTCTTTCTTCCCAACGCTCTGCCAAAAGCAAGCCATGCCCATTTCTCCTTGGAGGGGCCTTTCCTCCTCGGAAATCAGGCTACTTGGTTGCCCTGTGACTTCAGCTCTCTGGTGGATTTAAGAAGAGTTAATATTTGTAGTTTATTCAGCTTTTTGCTGTATGTTAGGGTAGGAACAAAGTTCTTTCCAACTTTCTATATAGGTAGAGGCAAAAATCTGTATATACAGTGTTTTGTTTTTACTAATGTGGTGTGATATGTTTGGAAACACAAATTATTTTAGTAACACCACAGATACCACTGCTTCATAGCTAATAAAATATTAGCAATTGAGCTGGACACGGTGGCAAATGCCAGGAGTCCCACCTACTCAGTAGGCTGAGGCAGGAGGACCCCTTGAGCCTAGGAGTTTGAGGCCAGTCTGGGCAACAAGTGAGACACTGTCTCAAAAAAAAAAAAAAAAAAAAAGCAACTCTAAAAAAAACCAAAACAAAAGTATTAGCAATTCTGACATACTATTTTCAGGGGTAATAAAATGGTTACTATAGGTACAGTATATATCCTAGCAATTTCCCAGAGAAGATGGATATATACAAGCTGAGGCTAGAATGAATTTAATTTTTCATATATGATTTATGGAATCATTCATTTAACAAATGTTAAAGGAGACTCTTATAATGTCCAGTTTACATTTTTCTTATAGAAATTTGGTTCATTTCTCTGAAGTATTTGGCAAATGGTCCTCTTTGCATTGTAAGACTATGAAGAGCAGGTAGAACTTCTTCTAATGAGCACGAGGCACCTTTGTCAGAGCTACATGATCTCCATCCATTGCTCGCTAGATGGCCAGAATGAATAGATAATGTTTGATGTCTTCTAACTTACGATTTGTTTATCCTAAACCTTCATACCAAGATACTCTACAGAAAACTTTTTCATTGTTATAAATGCAACTTTGGCTAATTTACAAGCTAATATTGAGAGGGAAGCTATAATGATCCACTTTTGGAGAGGGCTCATTTACTATATGAATATGTATAATATATAATATGCATATTGCCATAACTAGGATTTGGGGACAAGGGTAGGTAACCAGCTAAAGTCTGTGCCTTAATTATGATGGATCAGAAACTTTTTTTTTTTTTTTTTTTTTTTTTGAGACAGAGTCTCACTCTGTTGCCCTGGCTAGAGTGAGTGCCGTGGTGTCAGCCTAGCTCACAGCAACCTCAAACTCCTGGGCTCAAGAGATCCTCCTGCCTCGGCCTCCTGAGTAGCTGGGACTATAGGCATGCGCCACCATGCCCGGCTAATTTTTTCTATATATTTTTAGTTGTCCAGATAATTTCTTTCTATTTTTTTTTTTAGTAGAGATGGGGTCTCGCTCTTGCTCAGGCTGGTCAGAAACATTTTTGAATATAGGAAATAATACATTTCATTGGTGACAGCTCTTAGAATATGCTTAGGACATACTGGTATAGATAATGCAAATAGGCTTATTTTCATAATCACTAGTAGGCCAGAGTTGAAGCAAAATTTTAAAACTATAGAAATATTCTTGAAAAATTCGATAAGTATTAAAGCTTTTTATTTTGTTTTATTTTTTAGGTTGTAGATATTTTCGGTATATTTCAAAACAAGATCACGAAGTCTTAAGGAAGAAAATTAAGCGGATGAAGAAATCAGTAAAAAAATACAGTATTGTAAATCCAGGACTCTGATATGACTCTTAGTTATTTCCCAGTGGTAGCTACAGAGTAGTAGCTCAATATTTAGTTATTGAATGTATTTATGTAGTATTTTAAGAAGGTAGTTTGTATGACCTCAAAAAAGTTATTTTTGTATAGTTTATATATTTTTTACTATCAGTTATAGCTAAGGAAACAGTTTCACTGCCTTTGCTCTTTATAAATATGTGTGTTTTCTTTTTTGTAATGTTAAATATAACATTAAGGAATAATTCCTCAAATGAATATTTGTTTAATATTTGTTATTAAATATTTAAAATATTTGTTTAATTAGGGAGTACAGCTCTATAGCAATTATTGTTTGAAGATAATTTGTCTCTGACTATTGTGTAATAAAATATAACTGTAATTTTATGAAATGGATTTATGTTCTTTTAGATTTTATTAAATAATTGATCCATGTTAGGTATACCACCTTGAAGAAATATATTGGCGATGTGTTCTGTAGAGGACTTCTGAAAAGAGAGAAGGATTTAGAAAAGACTCTGCTTTCTCTTTTGGTATAAAGACAGGGCAGTTTGGGGCTGAGTGACTTTCTGCTAGAGAAAGACCTTTGATTCTAGAGGACGAATTGGGTCAGAGAGGTAGAGAGGGCTGGCTGCTTTCGGTGGGCAGTGGCCTGACTTTAAAGGGCTCTAGGCTTTCTTGTTGCCTGGCACAGCAATCTGAGACATGCTTTGAACTCATATGTCCCCTCTTCGTTTTCTCTTGGCCACTAGGATGCAGCAGTAGGCAGTTGGACAGTGAGGAAGCTCTGCCAGTGAAAGCAGGTCCCCGAGACGCGTGGTAAGCCCGACAGGGAGGCTTGGCCAAAAGCCAGCAACTTCCCTGGCACGTGAGCTGAGCTTTGTAACATGTTGTGATGCTGGTAGAGTACGTGCTGCTTCAGGACTCTCTTGCTCTTACACATTTAGTTCAGATAACTAGTAAGTTTCAAGAAGGTTCAATGCCAGAGCAAGTCCAATATTTAGGTGGCGAACTATATATTTTTCCCATTGGCTTATATTCCTACTAATTTTAAACCATCTGCAAGAAAATTGGGGGACAAATTGTGCTTTGTCAATAATTTATATTTCTGTATTATTTTATACTTAGTAAGAAAAGTCTATCAACAAAGTACCTAACCTTATACTGTACATATGAAGCAAGTAGGTGCTTCGCAGAACCAAAGTAAACCGAGTGAAAGTTACCACGTGGGAACTTTACTGCTGGGACTTGATGATCGGATTGTATAGTTCTGTATAAGATCAACACTATAGGAATGAAATTCTCAGATGATGTGGACAAAATCTCAGTGCATAAGCCAAGATCCTCAGGGCATCTACTCCCTGAAAACTTTTGTCCAGAGCTATAAAATAGGACTTATGAGTTATCATGATCTCTAGGAGAATGGAGGTGAGAATAAAAGAGAAATGAGTAGTTATGGTTCTTGGTTTTCACACAAAGCTTAGCTTAGTTCCCTAGAATTTTTCTGTCAAATGTTCGTATCTAATTGTTCATCAAGAGCAGTGTGATTCAGCACCTGTGAAACCTTTTTTAGGTCCACTGAAGGTAAAGCCTGTTCCATGACTAATAGTAATAGCTAAAATTTATCAAGCACTTTTGGCTTTGCATTGCGTCATATCACCATCACAATCCTGTGAATTATCGCCATTTTACCAAGAAAGAAAGTGGGGTCTTTGGTGATGAAGTGACTTCCCAAGATCACAGCTAGTAGGTGTTGGCCCCAGGACCCTAACCCAGTCGGTGTGCGAAGATCACACTGTCAGGTACTGTGTGTACTTCCTCCCTGTTTGGTCCGTGATTACTGTTAATACATGCAGAGGGCTGAGCTAGCTAGTGTGGGAGACAAAGAAGCAAAGGTAAGAAGCCGTGTTTGCCTGCCCTTGACTCATTTTGCCACGCAACTCTCTGGAAAGGTGCCTTGAAAACCACACAGGATGGAGCACATGACCCCCTGCATGTCTTTCCTGAGTCACTGCATTTCTTAAATAAATGACCCTAGTCTTTGCCTTTTCCTGCGCATAAGATAATGTCTGACAGAGTTAGCGATTATGCTTCTGTGGTTTATAACCAGATGTACTATTACACCCAAACCTTAATGTGGTTCTGCTTTACTGTAACTTCTAGGCAAGTTCGATGTGATTTTGCACATACCGAACCCCCACCACCTATATGTAAGCAGTGGCTGAAATTCTGTGCTAGAGCATTCTGGCAGAACCTCTATGAGGGACTGCTCCTGGGCTATAGGTCTTGGTCTATAGTCCTTAGTAAGACTTCTAAATAAAACTAATTCTTTAAAAGCTTGACTCTTCCTTCGTCAACAGTAGCAAGGAAAAGAATAGATGGCATGTGTAACTCAAAGGCTGCTGGCTCAAGCAAACCTATTCTCACTCTCCCAGGCTTGGGAGGCTCCCCACACTGTGTCCTCACCAGTTCCTATACAGCCTCTTATCAAATCACTGCATTGTTCATTATCTTTGCACTTCTGTCTTTCCCACTAGTGTGTTATCTAGGCTTAATCATCTTCACGTCCCCAATACCTAGAATTTCTAGCTTATTAAATGATTATTGAATTGAAAGAGAATTTGTAAAAGTTATGGACCAAGTGTGCCTATCCCATAGAAAGGAATATCTTGGCACTCTTATGCCAAGAGTAGGGCCTCAGGAGAGTTTGAATGGTGGGTTTATCATTTGGAAGTTCTTTGACTTCATGGGCAAGTTACTTAAGCTCTCTTAGCTTCTTCATTTGTACAGTGGAGACAATGGGATTCATCTCATTGGATTGTTATGAAGAATAAAAGCAATATAATTAATGCCTAGGATAATAATTAATGCTTAATAAATTGTAACTACAGGTCGAATATCCCTAATCTGAAAACCTAAAATCAAAAATGCTCCAAAATCCAAAATTTTTTGAGCACCAACATGATGCTCAAAGGAAATGCTAATTGGAGCATTTCAGACTTTCAAATTAGGGATGCTGACGTGGTTAAGTATATTCCAAAATCTGGAAGAATTCAAAATCCAAAACACTTTTGGTCCCAGGCATTGTGGGATATTCAACCTGTACTAAGTAACCATCCATCATTACTACTTTAAATAACAGAAACAAAGAGAATTTAAAGTCTTGTTCTCTCCTGGAAACCTCCGAATGTACATGTTTAAGATGTATAACTTGGTATTTTGATATACAGATATATTGTGAAATACCACCACAATCAAACTAATATATCCATTACCTCTGTATAATTACTGTTGTGTGTGTGGTGAGAAGATTTATGATCTATCTTCTTAACAAATTACAAGCATGCAATACAGTACTGAACTATTATTAATATCATTATCATGCCATCCATTAGATCTCCACAAATTATTCATCAGTATAACTGAAACTTTGCATCATTTGACCAACATCCCTCCATTTCCCCCTTCCCCCAGCCCCTGGCAACCACCATCTTACTCTGCTTCTATGAATATGACTGTTTCAGATTTCACTTATAAGTGAGATCGTGTAGTACTTCTTTCTGTGTCTTGTTTATTTTGCTCAGCATAATATCCTCCAGGTTCATCCACATTTTGCAAATGGCAGGATTTCCTCCTTTTTTAAGACTGAATGATGTTCCACAGTGTATTTTTATATGCCACGTTTTCTTTATCCATGCATCCATCAAAGGACATTTAGGTCGTTTTCATATTTTGGCTGTTATTGGTAATAGTGCAGTAAACATAGGAGTGCAGATATCTTTTCTCAATCCTGGTGTCATTTACTTTGGATTATGCCCAGATATTTCTATTTTAAAGTGTTTTGGGGGAATTCTATACTGTTTTCCACAGTTTACATCCCCATCAACAGTGTGCAAGGGCTCCTTTTTCTCCACGTCCTCACCAACACCTATCTTGTTTTTGATATTATCCATCCTAACAGGTGTCAGGTGATAGCTCATTGTGGTTTTGATTTGCATTTCCCTCATGACTAGAGATGTTGAGTACCTTTTCTTAGACCTGTTAGCCATTTGAATTTCTTCTTTTGAGGAGTTGCCTATTTAGGTCCTTTGCCCATTTTTTTAAATTGGGTTATTTATATTTTTGGTATTGAGTTGTATGAATTCCTTATATATTTTGATATTAACCCCTATTGGGTTAATTATATGGTATATGAATTACATCTCAATAAAGTAGTTATACTCCTCCACCTTCCCCCCGAAAAGAAAAGAAAAGCGAGTTCAATGGAGTCGGAAAGGCCTGGGTTCAAATTCCAGCATGGCTGAAGCATCCTACCTATCTGAGCCTCACCTTTATTCTATAAAACACAGTGGTCTGAGAAAGGCAGATATAATGTGCTTAGCATGGGTTCTGGAATATGGTTTTTCTCAATAAGTGGTAACATTATTTTAACATTTAAAGAAAAGGAAAAGAAACAAATATTAAGAAAAACCCAGGTAGGTATACCCTTTTGAACCCAGTTATTTACCCATATTTACAGCACAAGGCTTTTTCTGCTGGATTGAATTAGAATATTTGTATATTAAACATTCCAGGCTGGGCACAGTGGATCATGCCTGTAATCACAGCACTTTGGGAGGCCAAGGCAGTAGGATCATTTGAGGCCAGGAGTTCAAGACCAGCCTGGGCAATATAGCAAGACTGCCCTCTACAAAAAATAAAAAAATTAGCCGGGTGTGGTGGTGCACCCCTGTAGTCCCAATTTGGGAGGCTGAGGCAGGAGGATTGCTTGAGCTCAGGAGTTTGAGGCTGCAGTGATCTATGATCATGCCACTGCACTCCAGCCTGGGCAACAGAGAATGACCCTGTCTTATATATATAAATACATAAATAAATATTCCCAAAAGTCAACGAGACCCTTGATGGATGCGTACTACATATTATATGGCTATCATCTTCTGAATAAGTTCATATAAAAGAAATGCTTCTAAAAGAAACAACCAGCCACCAAATGAGAGTCTACTCTTACTCAATCCTACAAAATATAAGGAACAGAGACCTCTATTTTGTCTTCATAGTCACGAAGGTACCCTCTATCTCAGTGAATAGAGGCAGCTCTTTAATTTGTTTCTGCCTATCAGTCCCACTGTGATACCACTGCCAGTTGCCTAGTTACAACTCCCATCATGCCTGTACCAAGAATTCCCAGATAATCTGATCAATATGACTGAATCTTCAGTCAACACGCTCTTCAGGATTTCCTCCTTCATCTGACAAATTTTTCTAAATAAAGAGCAAGTAAAAGTGATTATTTCATTCTTTTTGGATACATCATGATGAAATGAAAGCAATCTGGGCTGTAATTGAGAACACCTGAATTTATTGCTATCTTCCATTCACCTAAAGTGGGACCCTAAAGTATTTCTCCAACACTTGATTCACTCATACACACTATTAATATGATGTCTACTTTGCTTAGCTAAGAGAGTTGTCACGAAGATCCAATGAGATGGCAGTGTAAGAAAATACTGTGTAAACTGCAATGCGTAGTACAGATGAGAGAGGTAGTACTTCGCCTTGTCGCAAGTGCACCTGTTCATCTTCAGACTGCGGGAGACGGAGCTGGTCTGAAGGCGGACGGACTGTGAGAGAAATCAGTGAACTATGTGAGAAGCTACTGAGCTAGAACATTCCTTTGTATATTTCTTCTGTTCCATAACCTGGTTCTGGGATAAACATCAGACTCAACCTCTCAACATCATTTTTAAACATGACTTGCCACATGAAACAGCATGTGTGTGTGTTACTGCTATGGGTTGAATTGTATCCCATAAAAAGGAATTGTTAAAGACCTAATCCCCAGTACCTCAGAATGTGACCTTATTTGGCCATAGTTTTTTTTTTTTTTTTTTTTTACAGAGATTATCAAGTTAAAATTAAGATCATTATGAAAATGGACTCTAGTCTGGTATGACAGGTGTCCTTATAAAAAAGAGAAACTTGGACCCAGGCACAAACAGGGAGAAAGAACACCATGTGGAAGACAGAGATCGGGGCGATGCATCTACAGGCCATGGCATGCAAGGGTGCCGGGAGACCCCCAGAAGCCAGGGCAGGGGCATGGGACAGAATCGCCCTCGTGCCCTCAGAAGGGAACAAACCCTGCTGACACCTTGAGCTCAGACTTCTGGGCTCCCGAACTGTGAGACAATACCTTTCTGTTGTTTAAGCCACCCAGTTTGTGGCACTTGGTTATGGTAGCCCTAGCGAACTAATTTTCTAAAAGATGATGTTTGCTTCCAAAGTGGGCGCTAACATGATTTCAGCGACTCAGTCTGGTCCTAGTTCATAGTTGCAGGCTTATTTCAATGCTAAGCTCACCTAACACTCAGTCAGAACTTGTTTTCTGGTTTTCTTTCCATCCGCACTTTATGTAAAAGCCCTGTTCAACTTTCCGCGAGATCTTCTTAGCCCACTCCAGCCTGATGTCATTTCTCCCTCAGAATCCCTGACAGCAGCTTGTTCCTCCCTTATGGTTATCCTAATATAATCTGCCTCGCATTATTTGGATACTTTTTTATCCTTTTTTTTCTCAGAGCATAAACTCCTTGAAAAAGTTTGTTTTTTATATCAGTTTTTTGTTAAACATTCCTCTTCCACTTTGCATATAGTAATACATATTTACTGAATTGACACCAGACATCTATTTTGAAATTAATTATTACATGATTATTATATAATTTTACCTGAGATGTTATGTAGTATCATCTGAAATGTTGCATATTTTAATAATCAGAAACTCACACTGTCACTATGTCTGATGAGAGCCTGCCAGGCTGATCTTTGCCTGCTAATCTTACAATGACTCTTTGCCCAAAACAATAAGATCTCCATATTTTTCGTGGCAAAAGGAAAACTGAGACATAAATGTCAATAGAAGATCTAGAAATACTCTCAGGTTTTACATGGAATGAGAGAATGCACTCATTGTTACGTATCCAGAGTCTGATGGTTACCTTCCATTTCTGAGAATTGACCGGCTGAAGTTAGCACAAGTGACTTCTCCCACCCAACGCTTCCGCTTCCAGACCTTTGCGCAAACAACCCAGGGGAAACGGCATGGTCACCAGTGAATCATGGATGGCGTATTATGCTTTGGAAAGTCCCACTCAACCAGGTATGATATTAAACAGTACAAATAGGAAAGCAGGGCTGTGTTGGCTACTCCCTCCTCCAGAATTTTCCCGTAGTTATAAAGATCTTGTTTGTGCTATAAATGCAATTTGGGACTTTCACAATCCAGAACATTGTGAGTACAGACTTGGCTAGATTGAGGCTCAGTGTTCCCTGCTCATGACAGCCTGACAAACGCTGTTTCTGGTGATGGGTGGGAGAGCCAGGCACGGTGCCCTCCACAGAAGCACATCTGGAACAAAAAGAAACTTACATTTCATCTGCATTTCAAAGGCAAGCTTTTGCCAGTAACGAAATTTCAAGATGGACCGGAACCATGGACTGGAAGGAGAGTTAACTCAGGTAGCAAATGTTCCCATAGACCTGTGCACCTGTTCACACCTCTGGGTTTGGGGCTGTGTAAGTTTGGGACTCCATGTTCATCCAGTCACTCGAGAAATGTTTATTAGCCAGGCGTAATCCAAGCTACTTGGGAGGCTGAGGTGGGAGGATTCCTTGAGCCCAGGAGTGTAAGACCAGCCTGGGCAACATAGTGAGACCCCATCTCTAAAAAAAGAAAAAAATATTTATTGAAAGTCTGTTATGTACAATGGACATGTATAAAGAAAAACACACCTTTAAGTAACTAATGTTGTAATGTATTCTAAGTGAGGAGGAATGCGCTAAAGCAGGTATAGATTTGGCAAAAGAACCCAGGCATCCTGTGCTTCCTGGTGAAATTGTTCCAAACAGCCTGTCGACTCCTTGTTTTCACTGGGCCACACCCCCTCTGCTATGGTCCGAAATTGTCTCCCAAAATTCATATGTTGAAACTTAATCGTCAGTGTGATAGAAGGTGGGGCCTTCAGGGGGTGATTAAGTCTTGAGGGCTGGGCCCTCGTGGATGGGATTAGGCTCCTTATAAAAAGGCTTAAGGGAGGGTGGGTTTGTTCCCTCTGTCCCTTCCGCGACGTGAGGATCCGCAACAAGGTGCCATCAGTGAGGAGCGGGGCCCTCACCAGACACTGAGCCTGCTGGCATCTTGAGCTTGTGCTTCCCAGGCTCCAGAACTGTGAGCAAGAAATTTCTATTATTTATAAATGACTTGGTCTGTGGTGTTTTGTCACAGCACGGACTGACTCGGATGCCCTCCTTTTTCCCTTACTGTCTCCTCTTTCCGTGCTTTGCTTCTTGCTGTGGGTGCAGGATTCAGGAAAAGTCCTGTCTTCCTACTATCCCCAATACTCATCTTTCCAGGTCCCAGGAGCCACGCAGCACACTCTGCCTCCCGCCACGCCCTCCCCCCCCCTCCCCCACCCCCAGCCCCACGGTGCCCTTCAGCACTGCGGGACCCTTGATGCGTGCTTTCCGCAGAGTCCAATGTCTGGGACTGTGTAATAGCTGGTGTTCTCGTGGTGACTCTGGGCCACTCAGCCCGTGAAGAAACGGTAAACAAGTGTGAATGCCCTGGCGTCCCCCTGCACCACAGAAATTCTCTGCAGTCTTCAGGCGGCACGGCCCCTTTGCCATCGACACCATGGCACCTTTGGCTGAGCAGCTTGCGCCCCCGACTCAGCACGGGGTTGAGACGCGCGCCAGCTTCATCGTTAGATGGGATTGGAGGGGTGGGGAACACCTCCCGCTGCTTTCAAAGGGACGCTTGGATAACCAGGCCACAGAAGGGACGCTGTGCAGAAACCATCTCGGTGAACTTGGTGTGGGGAGGAGGGGAAGAGAAGGAAGGAGGAGAAAACAGGGTGGGGTGTGGGGAGGAGGAGAGGGAGGGGATTGGGCAGAGCAGGAAAGCCAACCTGAGCGAACGCGGCAGCCTGAGTGTGCGCAGGGCCAAAATGCTGAGAAGGCCCATTCCTAGTCTGCGTGGTGGTCTGTATCACCCGGCACACTGGCTCTCTTCTGGCATTTTCTACCTCTGCCTCCCATTCTTGTTGGGCCAGGTGGGCTTGCTGCAGGGACACCCCCAATGTCTAGATTACGGGCCCCCCTTCCAGCCCCCCCTGCACCTCGAGTTTTGCTCTGACTACAAGTCCTTTGGCTGCTGTGACCAGCACAAGGACCGCCGCATTGCTGCCCGGTACCAGGACATTCTGGACTACTTAGATCTGAAGAGCCATGAGCTGTGTGGAGGTTACATCAAAGATATCCTTTGTCAGGTAGGCCTGAGCAGGACCCTGAGAGAAGCTGCAAAGTGCCTTCTAGGCCTAGAAGTTAGGGGTGCTGGGCTGCGTGCTGTGGGTCCTGGGGGGAGGGTGCCTTGGGCACTCAGCCCTTTCTTACTTTTTGTAGAGACAGGGTCTTGCTATGTTGCCCAGGCTGGTTGTGAACTCCTGGCCTCAAGTGATTCCCCCTGTTCCCTCTCCCACCTTGGCCTCCCGAAGTGCTGGGATTACAGGCATGAGCCACCGCTCCTGGCCCACCCGGCCCTTTAGAAGCTCACCTGCCAGGTGCCTCGCCGAAGAGCTGCATGCTGTGGACAGGCACACCGAGGTGACAGTATGCTGACTTTGGTTTCCACTGGTTCCCTGAAGCTCTCCCTGTGGGGTTCTGCTGGCCCTGGTTCTTCTCCAGGCCCCAGGGGAATGGGAGGGATATTTTCATGGAACTCTTGGAGTAGCCATTGTTTGCGTCCTCCCTGCAGTGCTCAGAGAGCTGGGCACTTACCCCCGTGGCATTCACGGGGTGTGTGAGAGAGGGAGTGGTGGCATCTGCTGGGGTCCAGTCTTCACTCGTCTGAGTGATTTGTGCCAGGGGGTCTCTGGTGTGATGATGGCGGCGGCAGGGGTTGGGGGCTCTTTCCAGAGTCTGCCTGCCTGGCATTTCAGAACCAGACAAGAGAGCCTCGAGCTGCTGAGTGTCAGTGACTCACAGAGTTTCTGCTTCTCCTGCCACTCCAGCAGCCAAGATCCACATCCCTGGGAGGCAGTGCCTTAGTTGAGCTCAGCCTGAAAACATGACAGGCATGGGCGGTGGCTGGGGGTGCAGGGGGAGAGGTCAGCATTGGAGAACTGACGAAAGAGGCTGCATGGGGAGGTGCACTCTGGTGATGCGCTGGGCATGAGAGCCGGCGAGTACGGGCAGACTTTGATCTGGGACCCTCCTGCGCGTGCCATGCAGTTACTTGGCTATCTGCGACATCTCTTCACGACTTCCACTGCCGCTGTTCTAGAACGCACTGGCCACTCAACTCCCTGTGCAGGGTGGGGAGAGGTTAACTGAGCTTCCCGGAGTCCAGGCGGGAATTACAGCACAGCCTGGCACAGAAGCCGGCCACCTGGGTGGCACTGCCCCAGGCTGTACTCCCTCATCTCAGGCACCACCTCTCTTGGCTGCTTCCTGGAGAATTAACCATTTGAGCAGAAGCAGAGCTTTTATGAGTGGCACTGAGACTGTTTCTTTCTGAGGTCTCCCCTGGTAGAAATGTCTCCTCCTCCTGCCCTTTTCTTTTGTGTGAGGCTTCAGAAAGCCAAAATCAGCAGTTCTCTTGCTTCAGGAATTTGAGGAATAAGCATATTTTCAGCGAAACAACCCTGCACACGTCTAGTTGTTGAAATTTACAAGGCCCACTTTCTTTCCCCGCCTGTGTAGCTCGTGCCCAGCAACGGTTCTGCAGGCAGTCGTTAATGTTATGACCCCCACTCTACTGATGTGGAGTCAGGAGTTCTAAGTGACTTGCCCAAGATCAAACAGTCCTGGGGCACTAGATGCTCAGACTCCAAGTCTTGTGCCCTTTTGCTCACACTGTGTCAAAGTACAGTATCAGCAGTCCTGGCTGTTTTGTGGTTTTCTGAACGGTAAGCATAGGCTCCTTAGAATAGAAATTTTGTGCATTTGCTCACTGCCCAGTCCCCACTGCAGAGTATAGTTCTTGGCGCAGAGGAGAGACTCAACAGTAGAGTCACATAGCAGAGACTCTTCTTGTACCTTAATTTTCTCACCCTTAAAGTAGAGAAACATTTGCTTAGTTACTGAGCCAACTGGGCAGAAGCAACTTTGCAAACTCTGAATGGCTGCATGGAAGTGTGCAATGGTGGTGGGGAGTTTCCACAGCCCTCCTCTCTTCCCTGGTATTTCAGGACACTTAAGAAAGGTCCCCTCACGTTGCTTTTTGTTAGCGGCTCTGACAAATATCCTAAACAGAAAGAGCCTGGGGAGAGCTGCGGTGAATCTCTGAGCTCCTTCTTCCCCTCCGCGGGATAACCCAGAGCTTGCTCTGCAATCTACAGTCTGGGGAAATAAGAGAGAACAGGGAACTCATGCAGGAAGAATGCTGCTGGTCCCTTAGTGAAGTGGTGGGAGCGCCGAGGGGAAGGAGACAGCTGTGCGCAGGCCGGCTGGCGGGGAGAGCCCTTAGTGATCAGCAGGAGCCTACTGGACCAGTGGACTCTGTTCCACTCCAAGGCCCCAAACCAGATCCTTTAAACCAGTGGTCCCCAACCTTTTTGGCACCAGGGGTCATTTTCATGGCAATTTTTCCACAGACAGGGGCTGGGGGGATGGCTTCGGGATGATTCAAATGCATTACATTTATTGTGCACTTTATTTCTATTATTTTACATTGTAATATACAATGAAATAATTATATAACTCACATAGGTTGGGGACCCCTGCTTTAAACCCTTCTTACTTTCCTAATCTCAGATGCCTTCGTCTTTCATCACTATTGGGAGTTGCTTGTCTGCCCACAATATTCTATTTTCCTCCTAAAAAATGTTACAGTCTAGGAAGGTCCAAGTAGCAGAAACTCCCCTGGGCACACAGTCCTGCGTCCGTGTTAAGAGCAGTCCCATTGCCCTATAGCCACTATCCAAGTTTGTATAGCTCCCAGCATGATACTTTGCATACATTAAACACTTAAATATTTTAAATAAATAAGTGAAGATACTGCTAGACACCTAATTTCTGGGAGTGGTACATGGAATGTCCATTTTGATAATTTTATTTTTAATTATAAAATATTTCAAAAATTTTGGAAGAGCACAGAACATTCAATAATTAACACGGCATGCCCAGCACCCAGATTTTAACAAGTGTGAAACTTTTGCCAAATGGCTTCACATTTGTATAAAGAAATAAAATCTTGCAGATACAGCATTTATAAGAAAGGGAACAACTGAGAAATTTGGTAACATCTCCTTTGGAAAAAATATTCATTCATCATTTAATAAAACGAGAAATGTCAAGAATTAAGCTGAAATGCTAGGGATAGTACAGGGAATAGGAGAGGGTTTTTTTTGTTTTTTGGTTTTTTTTTTTGCTTGGTTTGTTTCTCTTTTTCCCTTTCTGCCTTCCAGAAGCAATAAGCGGGTAGAAAATTTGGGTCACAGAGAAGAGAAGTGATTTAGCAGTAGTTGGTGGAAAAAAACCCAAGCAAACCCCAAAATCCTGATTTTTTTCTTAGAGTGTTTTTCCTTTCTGCTTGCTCAGAAATCGAGACGGCCCCAGGCGGCCCGTCCGACCGCTGAGCTGGAGCTCCCTTTGCTCTTCCAGGTGTGCTCGCCCTACGCCGCGCACCTGTACGGCGCCGAGGACGCCCGCACGCCCCTGCGCCCCCTCCCCGCCCTGTGCGCCGACTACTGCTCTGCGCTCCAGTCCCGCTGCCCCGCGGCCACCTCCCTGCTGACCGGCGACCGCGGCCTCCGGGCGACCCGCGGCCAGGACGGTGCCACCTTCTGCCACCTGCTCCACCTTCCGGACCAGGACTACTGCTTCCCCAACGTGCTGAGGAGCCACCGCCTCGCCCGCTCCCGGGGGGCGGCGGCCACCGGCCCTCGGGGCTGCCTGCGGCTCTGCCTGGCCGAGGTGGCCACCGGGCTGCGCAACCCCGTGTGCATGGTCCACGCCGGGGACGGCACCCACCGCCGCTTCGTGGCCGAGCAGGTGGGCGCCGTATGGGTCTACCTGCCCGACGGGAGCCGCCTGCAGCAGCCCTTCTTGGACCTCAAGGACACCGTGCTGACCACTCCGAGGATCGGGGATGAGAGGGGCTTCCTGGGGTTGGCTTTTCATCCCAGATTCCGCCGCAACCGCAAGTTCTACATTTATTATTCATGCCTGGGCAGGAAGAAGGTAGAAAAGATCCGGATTAGCGAGATGCGGGTTTCCCGGGCTGATCCCAACAAAGCCGACCCGAAATCAGAGAGGTGAGACACACTTCTGAGAATCTGCAACTCTGTGCTGCGCTCTCAAACAACGCCAACCAGTCCCGCGAGATGATGGAGGGGAGCTTCACTGGGTTTAGGGCACGAACTTAAATGTTGAGACAGGGGTCACTGTTGCTGGAGGACTGCTCAAGTCAGACTCCGAGTCAAGGTTCTTCGCGGGGAATAGCCAGCACCTCCCAGTTACTCTATCTGAAACCAGCTTGCTTGTCTTTACAGAGGAGCAAGGGCCAGCAGCCATATGGGTTTGAGGAATGAGTACAGGTAATATCAATATATTAAATACAGTAGCCGTCTCTGATTAGTGTGTGGCCATTACAGCCCAGACCCTTTACCTTGAGATTGTATTCACCACATTTCCTATGGTGAGATACAATCTCTTGGGGATTTCTCGTTCTCCCAGGAAGCTATGGCACAAGGCCATCAAAGGGGTTGACACTCGGTCACATGAGGACTTGTTTCTAACTGACCCTAAGCGCAAGGTCTTACCATTCTACCACCCTGCCTTTTTCCTTCTCCTTTCTGCCTTGTGTCTTTTCCCATCATAGAC
Source organism: Indri indri (assembly GCA_004363605.1). Taxonomy (NCBI): domain Eukaryota; kingdom Metazoa; phylum Chordata; class Mammalia; order Primates; family Indriidae; genus Indri; species Indri indri. The sequence goes on from RJWJ010002685.1 coordinate 72,608, forward strand.
AGGTTGGAGGATTGGGAAGAGCATGAAGAACTGATAGACTAGCCCCTGCTGAGTTTCTCAAAGGAAGGGACGGAGAGTTCTAATAAAGCAGAGAGTCCTACAAAAGGCTGATTGTCACCCTGGCTGTGTCTACAGCTCATGAAGTCGTGACATAAGGGAAAAATGATCCACAAAGGAGCCATAGCAGGAAATAGAGCCCCAAAGCTGCCTGCTTTGTGGTCCTTGGAAACTCGGAAGCAGGTCTTGGCTAGCTTAGCAGATCTTGGTGGCTTGGACCCGTCATTTCTTGGTGTCCCAAGAGGACACACCTTCAGCTTGATTCAGCAGGATTTCTTTTCCAGGGTCATCTTGGAGATAGAAGAACCGGCCTCAAATCATAATGGTGGACAACTTCTTTTTGGCTTGGATGGCTACATGTACATATTCACTGGGGATGGAGGACAGGCTGGGGACCCCTTTGGCAAGTTTGGAAACGCTCAGAACAAGTAAGCTGGATGGACACGGGGCCCCGCCCTTTTAGAGTGAGCCCATGGTACAGTGTGTTTGCCGAGATGGAGTCAAACCCAAATCACATACAGCAAACGGTGTGGTCTCCTCCAGTGAGGCAAATGGGAGGAACATTGGGTTTCCTGTCCTATAAATTTCAGACTTAGTGCACTTTGGTAGTTAATATGGATGCTTAATACAAACTCTCAGAGTGCTTTATGAACTCTGTGTTCCAGGCACTGTGCCTGGCCCAGGAGAAGTTAGATAATGAGAGCTAATGTGCATTAGGGGCTTGCTGTGTGTCAGACATTGTTCTAAATATTTCACATGCATTCGAGAATGTAATTCTAATAACCTTCCAGGGCAGAAATTTCTATCTATTTTGTTAATTGGTGTGTTACCAGCACCGAGAACAGACACCTGGCACAAGAAGTCACTCCATAAATACACATGGAATAAATGAATCCTATTAAGTGGAGGTATTATGATATCCATTACATAGACAAGAAAACAGAGGCACAGAGGTCACACAATGGGTAAGTGACAGAACCAGAGTTCCAACTAAGACAGTGTGGCACCAGAGCCCAGTGATGCTGTGTTGTCTAGACGAAGGTCATGTGGGCCTTCTGCCCTTTGCACCCGGTAAGCACTTGGCTCCTATTATTCCTAGTAATAAAAATATTAAGGTTAATAATAATACAACGCTAGCATCTGTCAAATACCTGCTGTAATTCAGGAACTGCATTGAGTGCTGTCCGTGCGATCACTTGCTTAGCCATGATATTATATGACAACGACACTGCGAGGCGGCATCACTCCCCCTGCTTCACAGGTGAGGGAGTGTGGCCTGGAGAGCACAGTCATCAGCAGAGGCTCTCAAAAGCCTTTGTTCTTTTTATTGACCACATTGCCAAATAAAGAATAAAACAAGCTTCTTTTAAAAATTTATAGTATTAGACCAAATCAGGGAGAAAGCATCCTTATCATTAAAATAAAAAATTAAAGCTGCCACTTGCTCAGGGTTACATAGAACAGGATCACATCAAACTTTTGCCTGGTGGTTCTCTTTGAGCCAAAAATGGGGAAGTCTTAACATCTCGTAAATATTTAAAGGAAACCGTAAGTTGCATCTCCCCACGTGATTCCCAGCACTCTCTAGCATCGACTCTGAGTTGGCCCTTCTGGGTGGTCTATTCCAGTCCTGTGCCTTTGCTTACCTGTGCCTGTTTCTTCCTCTTTCTTTCAGAAGTTCCCTGCTGGGAAAAGTGTTAAGGATCGATGTGAATGGGGCAGGCGCAGATGGCAAGCGGTACCGAGTTCCCTCGGACAATCCATTTGTTTCTGAGCCAGGGGCCCACCCCGCCATCTATGCCTATGGGGTCAGAAACATGTGGCGCTGTGCTGTGGACCGAGGGGACCCCATCACACGCCAGGGCCGTGGCCGAATGTTCTGTGGGGATGTGGGCCAGAACAAGTTTGAAGAAATTGACCTCATTGTTAAAGGTGGGAACTATGGCTGGAGGGCAAAGGAAGGGTTTGAATGTTACGACAAAGAACTTTGCCACAACACCTCTTTGGGTAAGTAAGAACCTCTCTGGGTGATTTCTTGAGTGAGTTGAGTGGGTTGGAGGTGGGGGTGGAGGAATAAAGCCTGAGCGTGTCTGTTGTCTGCGTCCTGTGGAATAGCACTTCCCCGAGTGGTCCTCCTGCCATGGGCACCAGAGACACCTTGGCAGTGGTAGGTAAAAAGTAGATTCCTAAGCTCTATCTCAGACTTCATAAATTTCAATTTTGGGTGGATTGGGGGAACAGGATTAACCTAAGTATCTGTATTTTAAATAATTCACCCACGTGATTTTTAGGCATACTATTTTGAGAACCACTGGCAGAGCAAAATTGGTGGCCATATGTTTTCATGTATTTCCCAGTTGGGACAGCCCAGTGAAATGACTGCTCAAAATTGCAGTGTTCTGACTGTATCACCATTGCTTAGTCTCTTTCGTCCTCTAAGGTACGAAGCAGTCTTACAGACCCTCACGATATTTTGCATATCCTTAAGACTGAGTATCTGCCATGTCAACCCAGGGGGAAAGCGTAATGTGTGGATTTCCAGGTCATTACCTTGTAGATGGGGGGGATTTTGGCTTCCTCTCTGCCTGCAGATAACAGTCAAATGGGAAGCTCGCACGGACTGTGGCTGGCCCATTGAGAAAAACAAACATGATTCACTTGACTGCCTGTCCTGCTAAAGACCAAGAGATAAAGTGTTCCTCCCTGAATCAGGCAACTGCATTAAAAAGCCCCCTTCTTCTTCCTTGACGATCCCAATTTTTGGCCATGACACTCTCTCTCTTTCCTTGCTCCTGGACAGATGACGTTCTGCCAATCTACGCTTATGGTCATGCGGTGGGGAAGTCAGTCACTGGAGGATATGTCTACCGGGGGTGTGAATCGCCAAATCTCAACGGCCTCTACATCTTTGGGGACTTCATGAGTGGGTAAGGAAGAGTTGATGTCCCCTCTCCCTTTCTTATTTTAGCATTTTTATTGAGGTAAAACTGACATATGGTGAAATACAATCTCTTAAGAGTACAGTTGTATAAAGTTTTACAAATGTATACACTCATATTACCACCAACCTTATCAAGACAGAGCATTTCCATCACCCAGAAGGGTCCTTCTTGCCTGTGGCCTGTCAATACCATCCTTCCCCCACCCCCAACACACGCATATACGCACTCCAGTCAGAGATAACCACTTTCACCACAAATTAGTTTTGCTTCTGGAACTTTATATATAAATAGAATCATATAGTATGTACTCTTCTTTTGTGCCTGGCTTCTTTCTTTAATTCAATAATGTCTGTGAGATTCATCAATGTTGTTGCATGTATCAATAGTTTGTCTTTTTATAGCTTTTAATATTCAATTGTATGACTGTACCACAATTTGTTCATCCTTTCTCCATGTTGTTGATGGATACTTTGGCTGTTTCTAGTTTGGGAATATTGTGAATAAAATGGCTACAATGTTTTATAGTTTTGTATTTCTATAAACATTTTTGAGTTTTGTTCTGGGACACAGTTAAGTTACTTGGAAACAGTTTGATCCTTTCGGGGCTTGTTATTAATATTTGTTAAGCAGGACCAAAGTGGTGCTTTTTCTAGAACTTTCTATTCCTCACTACTGAGGCACAATGTCCTGAGAACTCTACCAATGCCCCGTGATCCTCATACTATTCCTGGCCCTAAGTGCAAATACTTTTTCCTCTAATTCCTTCCTTGCTGTCAGGCAGTTTCCACACATGTGTCTGCTGTTGCGTGTACTGATGACGACTTGAGGGGGCCCTTTGCAGACAGATCCCTGGAGTTCACGCTCTGGGCAGTTTTCTTCTCTCCCATATCTGCCCTGCAAACTTGTGCTGCCGTGGTCTTCCTGGACTCTCAGCAGTGTCTTCTCAGCCATTGGCTTTGTCGATCTTTTCCCTAACTGTGTTGGAAACTCTGCCAAGGTAGTACAATTACAGGGCTCACCTCGTTTGCTTCCCAGCTCTCAGAGAACACACTTCTACATTGACTGACCTTCCTTGTCTTTTAAGCCACTGCTGTTCAATTTTGTGCAGGTTTTGGACTGGGATGGGAGGGTAACTCTGGCTCCAGATACTCCATTTTAGTTAGAAAGGATGTTATATTTTCATGCTGCAATTCTCGGTTACAGCCATGGGGGGAATTACTAATTGGTCAGTTCCTTTGCTAATACTTATTAGATAGCTGGGATTTCATTATTATGTTTTGGGTTTTTTTTTTTGCATAGCCCTCACTCACCACTCTACCCCCATACATACACTTGGTTAATTTGCAGTGATTCTTAATTGAGAATATTCATCAGAATCACCTGCGTTTGGGCATCTCTGTTTCCATACAACTTTCCAGGTGATTCTGGTGAGCACCCTGGATTTAGCTAATTCCTTTCTCTTCTCTTCTAAAAACCTGCTTTTAGTTCAGATATATGGCACAGCAATATGATGTATCTATCTGCTACTATACAGACATACACACATAATACTAATAATAGTAATAACAGCCAGCAGTTTTTGAGTCTTTACTATGTGGCACGCACATTGGTGAGATCTTTATTTTTATTATTTTATTTAACCTTTGCAACTCTCCCCTATGGCAAATTACGTTGTCACAGATGAGGAAATTGATGCTTAGAGATGTTGGGTAACTAGCCAAAGGTCACACAGCGAACAGAAATAGGATCAGTCTTTTGCAGCGGTGCACCCTTTGCAGAGCACCAAACTCTTTTTATAACAGAAGATGAGCTGCCCCACCCAGGGCAAGTGGGCGACGGAAGCAGTGTTTTTGGTTCTTGGGGGGAGGCTAGTTACTGATCTCTTAATGAGAGACCCAGTCCTAGTACTCAAGGATCCCTCATCCTGGGAGAAAAAGAGTCCTGCAGAGTGGAAATATGGATTCCTAAAATATAAGTTTTTACTTTTCATCTAGTCGACTTATGGCTTTGCAGGAAGATAGAGAAACTAAGAAATGGAAGAAGCGGGACATTTGCGTGGGCGGCACCACATCCTGTGCCTTCCCAGGGCTGACCGGCACCTACAGCAAGTCCATCATCTCCTTCGCTGAAGACGAAGCAGGTAAGAGGCGTGCAGGTGACTCGATTCCTGCTCACTGAACACCGGCAATTACAGGCACCGGCTGCACGTTCATGTAAAATAGCCATCGCCACGTCTGCTCATGGCACTGTGGCTTAGTCATCTCTTATAACACACTGGATACGGTTCTAAGCACTTTACATTTTTCTCCTAGTTAGCAGTCACAACACTCCCACGATATAATTATGCTCATTTCACCAGTGAGGAAACAGACGGAATGTGGCGACCTACACCTTCTCGGTGGAACCACACAACTCACCGTGAGGAGCAAATCTGATCTAAACCACAGTCACGGGCACACGTACAGGGCAAGCAGCGGGCCAGACTGAGCAGGCGGTGGGTGTTTATCCCGCTGGTGTTGCCTGCAGAGGGTATCTCTGACGATCATCGCGCTGGTTGGGCCAGGCTCTTTCCAGGCCCTGCCAAGAGCTGGTGATCAAGGGGGAATTTACTTTTTGAGCAATCTGAGAAAAGCATAGTCAGCTGGGTAGGAGGTCACTCGTAGACTAGGCACACGTTAAGGGAATCATTCAAGCAAGGCATAAGCACATGTGCACCTGAGAGAAAGAAAGAGACTCGGCTCTCTAATAAATTTCCAAAAATTTTGTAATCAGAAAACAGATTTTTAATTTCAGCGTTACATACATTGTGTTTCATTTTGAAAGATAAAAGTTTCAATTTTAAATACATTTTATTTGTTTAAGCGAGGACAGCGATCTTTCAGGACTTGGCACTAGATCTCGCCGTGCTTAGAGGCAAAGAAGAAAATGAATGACCTCTCAGGGTCCCTTCCAGACCCACGAGTCTCTGCAGGCACAGCCAGAGCCTGGACGAGCTCCCACTCAGGTGATCTCTTTCCGCCGTGAGCCACGGTGGCTGCGCTGGACCTGCGCTCGAGCAGGCTGTGAGGACATCAGTCAGCTCCTGGCCGCTTCCTGGCAGTTAGCTGAGGAGCAGATGGACATGAACGTTTTGCAGGAGTAGAGGGTATTTTGGAAAATGAAGCATTCGTGATGGGAAAAGGTCTATGTGGGTTCCAGCTGCAAGTCTAAGCATATGAAAAAGGAGAGACCACAGGCCGGCAAGACGGCGCTCCGCGGGGAGTGCGTGATGGGAAAGCTGCGGGCCACGTGGGCCCCTCCCCGGCTGGCCCCCATACACCCTGGGCTGCCACCTTCTGTGGCTGGTTTCTTCTCAGGGAGCCACAGGAACTCCGGCTTTTGTGGTTTGGTGTGTTGTGCCCGTAGACTCCTCACAGTGCAAACAGGCAGTTTTTGAAAAACCAGTGAGTACATCTGGCAAACAAACCCAAGCGTCCTTGGCTGGATTTTATGGAGTGAACTTGCCAAGGTGTTCCCAAGCCTTTGCCAAGGGCAGAGCTAAAGCCAGTGAGGCTGTGTCCAAACTAGTTATTTTTTTCCCCAGAGTCGCTTGCTTTTGTGTTTTCTACTCTTTACATATTCTTTCCCTCTTAGAGACATTTTTAAATCTGAGTATTATTTCATTACGTAATTATCAGTCACTGGCTTTAGGTAAGTCACTTTTTAGTTGGAACCCGAACTCTGCCTGACCCATGGCTGCAGCCTGCTCGCTGAGCTCTCGGAGTGGCAGCTTGGCTGAACGAACTGCCAGGCGGGGGCTGGCGCGGAGCTGCCCACCGTGAGGTTCGATCGATTGATTCTGAACGTCGGTCACTGAAGCCTTTTCCCAAGACAGTTGGCCAAATCAATGCTTGCATTTCTGCTTTACATGGTATATTATAGTTTTTTATTCCCCTCTAAATATATATTAAAAATATCAGTTGGACACTACAGATAAAATTCACCTCTAGCATGGTTTTCTCTTAAAAATACAATGGAAGGTCTACAGCATGTGGAAAACATGTAATTTACACAAACTGCTGTCACGTGTAGGGAAAATGCAGCAAGGCAGGGTTTTCAATCTCCTTTCAGACCAAGAAGGCCTTTGCGTGGTTTGGAGGGGTCCCTGTGTGAGAGCTACCTGTGTACACACGGGCCCTTGGTAGACGCTTTGTTCATCTAATAGTAGAATCACTGTGGATGGCATCAGTCAGGGCAAACTGACTCTAGGGTAGGGTGTGTCCTAACTCCTCAGAGCTCTTAGTAGGGGAAGATTATAAACATAGATTGTCAGATACACCCTAGTTTGTGAGGCAGCTGTTACCCTATGTAGGGCTCTGCAAGACCGTGAGCCTTACATTTCGCACAAGAAACACTGGTCACTGCTCTCTACACATTCAAGGAAGAAAGCAGTTGTTTAAATAACCCAGAGCTGGGCCAGGCTTGGCGGCTCAAGCCTGTAATTGTAGCACTCTGGGAGGCTGAGGCAGGAGGATCGCTTGAGGTCAGGAGTTCGAGACCCCATTTCTACAGAAAAACTAGCTGGGCGTGGTGGTACACACCGATGGTCCCAGCAGCTTGGGAGGCTGAAGCAGGAGAATCATACTGAACACTTTCTAATTGAACACTCAACAATCGCTTGAGGCCTCGTGACCCCTATTTTACAAAGGAATAAATATCTCAAGGGTTATACAAGCGAAGAGCTTGCCCAGGATGACAGAGTAACTGCTGTCACTGGAATCAGACCCAGACTTCTCTAACTCTCAAGTTGGGCCTCATAACCCGATACTATACCGTACTGCCCGCGGCAGATAACTACAGAGCAAGGGGGAATGAGGTAGTTACTTCCAGCAAGGAGCAACGTTTTCTGGAGCTCAGACAGGAAGAAATGTGAAGAGGCTGGGCTCTTTCTAAAGATACAACAGAGAGTGGGGGTGTGATTTTTGTGGGGCGTGGGGAAGACGGAGAGGAGAGGCTGAAGAGTGGGCGGGTCACAGGAAATGAGGATGAAAGAGGAAAAGCAGAGAGTGAGGCTCAGGGGAGACAAAAGGACTAAATAAGGGACAAAATAAAGCAACTGGCAAGTCCTCAGCCTGCAGACTGCCTGTTTCCAGGGGTTCACAGAGAATCCCTGTCAGCAGGAGAGAGGTGGGGAAGGAAGTGAAGTTCATGGAGATGAAGGTTTTGAGAGCGAAGGGGTGATAAGGAGAAGCGTGTTTGGTCCAATAAATGTACACGTGCAGTCCGATGAGGGCCTGGCTGCCAGTTCCCAGGTTCCACCCGCCGGGCTCACTGCAATCTAGGGGCATAACCTCCTTTTGACTTTTTCTGTGCATCCAGCTGTGAGTCTCAGCCCTGCCCGATGTCCTGTGACTGCTGTCTACTGTTTCCTTAGGGGAGCTGTATTTCCTGGCCACCTCTTACCCAAGTGCCTACTCGCCACATGGATCTATCTACAAATTTGTGGACCCCTCAAGGTGAGATCTGGTGTCATTGCCTTCCCAGGTGCATTTTCCTTAGTCCTTATCTCTATGGCAGGTCATAAAAACAGTCCTCACTCCCCAAGAATTACCAAAGATTACCAGTGAAGCAAATCTATGCTCCAGATGAAAAGCAGTTTGGGCAAACGACTGTGCAGAACAACGTAGCTATAGCAATTATGGGATGTTTGGGAAATGGTCTCTTTGCAGCTGGAAATGAGACTCTTGATCCTTTCCAGGATGACCAGTCTAGGCGTCTGGCTCCTGTTCTGTTTTGTTTTTTTAAAAAAATATACTTCTGGATATTTCTGTCTGGGGTCATCTAACAGCAGGTACACTCCTCTGACCACTGGGTAAGTGTGGCTGCCCTGTCTCCTGGGCTTGGTTGACATCTCAAGGTCTTTGGCAAATACTTAAACTACCAGGTTTCTCAGCATCCCCACCTGATCTTTTCTGGAATTCAGTGTTTATTCACTTGGTGGACTCTGTTTGTTTCTGCTTCTGTGCTCTCCTCTCTCAGGGGCTAACCAAACTCCAACAGAGCAGGTGGAATCTTCCCACCTGTGAGGCTGTTGTGTCTGGGTCCTGTTATCTGTCCCTGGGAGGGTGATGCAGTGTGTCCATCTGGGGAGTCTGCACAGTGCACTAGGTTTATCTTGGGATTCTTGCCCAAAGCAAGACATTCTCCCCGTGAATTAGCTTATAGATGGACCCGAAAACTTCCCTCTGAGGCTTATGTTCCCCAGACTGGTGTTCAGTAGTCACTGGGCAAATAGGTCCACTCCCCAGTCAGGGCTCAGGGGCTGGGGCAGGCCCAGCTCAGTTTCCTTTTGGCTCTGGGTTGTATGCTCAGGAGTTCCTGGAAGAGGCTGAGACCCTGAGGCTGTGCCTGGGGTGCTGTGCTGATGGCAGAGCTCAGATTGCCCAGGGGTGCGCTTGCTACTGAGCTGTCTCCACTAGGTCTGCTGGGTCCTGTCTCCTGTGCTTAGGGGTGGAGCAGCCCCAGGGGATTTCAAGTGCTTCAGGTGTTAGATAACACCTGGTGGGGAGTTCTCTTTCCACTAATAGCCTTGCTGTGCGAATCCATTTTTCTTTCCTGTGGCAGTTTCCTCATTTTGTTAGGGGATAAGTTAACTCACCCTTTCCCCAAGAGCAGCCAAGAGAGGCCGGCCATTCAGAAAGCAACTATAAAGCCTTTCCATACTGAAGACAGGTCTTCTCGTTCACCTTTCTCTCAAGTGGACATTCACTGAGTTGCCGCTGTGCGCAGCTCGCGTTCAGTGTGCACAGGGTCCCAAAGGGGCAGGTTAACATCCTCAATCTGCAGATAAAGAAACCGGAGCCCTCGACAGGGCACAGCTAGTAAGAGGGGCCCAGAGTAGGAGCTCAGTTCTCTTGGATCAAAGTCACGTCGGCACTGCCCTGTCAGCTCAGCTACAGCTGCATGGAGTCACACAGACTTTCCAAAGCATCACGGCTGCGGACCAGACTGCGCGGCTCACTCACTTATCTGTCTTTGCACGGAATGCGCCAGTCCCAGCACTGTGAGGGCAGTTGATTGATTTATGTATCATTTTCCCCTCCCGTTTTTCCCTCCTGCCCTTCCTTTAGAGACGACTAAATGCAGTGGCTGAGAACACGGACTCTGGAGCCTGGGTTTGAATATTGGCTTTGCCACCGACTAGCTGTGTGACCTGGGGCCTGTTTCTTAGCCTGTGTGTGCCTCAGTTTCCCCTCTGTAAAATGGGGTCAATAATATAATAGCACCTACCTCATAGACTTATTACAAAGATTCAATGAGTTAGTATTTATAAAGCATTTCGAATGGTGCCTATGCACTACATAAGTGCTTATGAAATAAATAGAATGACTTTCCCCGCCTGAGGCGAGGGCGATGGCAGCGAGAGAGCGGGAGCAGGCGGAGAGGGCCGGGGGACTGGCCGGGACGTCCCCGCTCTGCTCTGTCCAGCGGGAGTTCTCAGTCTCCAAAGTCCCTCTTATTTCAGAAAACACACCCAGATGACAGGCAGTTTAAGAACGAGTGGCTGCTAGGCAGGAGGCTGGCGTTACTTCAGGGCTGTGCCGTGGGTTCTTCAAAGAAATTTTCGTTAAAAGGAATCACCAGCAGCAGAATCATCATCATTGTCGTCATCGTCATCGTCATCGTCCACTGAGCTCGCTACGTTCTGGGTGCGGTTCCAAGTGTGTGTGTGTGTTGTTTTTCTTTAAATCTCATTCTTTGTCAATCATTTATGGTGTGTCGGGTACACAGCTCTCATTTAATCTTCGCCATCTCCTTGCGAGATGGGTACTATTCGTTTTTGCATTTTATAGATGCAGGAATTGAGCCTCAGCAAGGTTTTCTTGCTCCCGGTCCCCAGGGTGTGGAGCCGTTCCTGACGGCACTGCGCCCAGCTCCTCTCAAGGGCCTGAGATGCCTGGTGGCGTCTGCGTCCTTCTGCCTCTCCTGAGCCCACAGCACGTTGCCCACTACCTCTACCCCGCCCCCATGGGTGAGCGAGGGCTGAGCCCCGTGCTTGCGAATGTGTGCCTCCTGGTGGCCTGATGTCCTGGTCCCATCTCCAGGTCTGTGTCCTCACCCTGCTGTCTGTCTTTTCAGGAGACCACCCCCAGGCAAGTGCAAACACAAGCCGGTGCCGGTGAAAACCAAGAACGAGAGGATCCAGTTCAGGCCAGCTGCCAGTGAGTCCGTCTTTGGGTCTTAACTGATGCCTCCGTGTTGAGGTGCAGGCAGAGCCCTCAGCAAACACACTACAGTCCCCGGAGGGGAGTCTTAGATTCTCCCTGAGGAGTGGGCTTTTTGATGAGGATTGTCACTTGTGGTTCAGTCCTCCACATCAGAATGAGGGGGAGGGACACCTGCTTCCATTCATTCATCCATCATGAATGCATTCATTTACTTCCCATCATTCACTTAGTACTCACTTGTGGCACTCACTTGTGCTAGATCGTGGGGACGGAGCAACGAACACTTGAAGTCTCTGACCTAGGAGTTCCGAGTCAAATGGGAGGGGTGCGAATGGCGCAGGCAGATAAAGAAACAGCACCGAAGTTCGGGTATAGGAGGATGTCCAGGGCCCTGAGAGGGCCCCTACAGTGAGGAATTCTTCCTCTGGGTAGGGTGGGAAGTCGGGAAAGAGTTACAGAGGAGGGATACTATCTTAAGGAAACTATTCCAGAACCATGTATCATTGGAGTGACCCTATTAAAAGAATAATATATTTAGATCAAGGCCAGTTAAGGGAATTAAGAAGTATAAGTAAAAAGAATTTATATTAGAGAAGCCTCATGCAGTTATTGGTTTTCTGGGTGGTGCTTCTCTTATAGCTGCTTTCCAGGACTCATATTTCTCACTAAATAAATGCTTATTTCTCAGAGACAGTCTTGGACTTGCTAAAGAAGCAATCAGAGAAAGCTGCTAGAAAATTATCCAATGCAACCATAGCTTCCAGCCCAGCCCAGGCTTTGTCCCAGAAAGGCTCGGCCAAGAAGCTTGCTTCTCCCACAAGCAGCAAGAAAACCTTGCAAGGGCCTATTCCAAAGAGGAGAGCTGGGGTGAGGTCCCCAGGCCCCCAGGAGAAGAAGAGGAAGAGCCTGAAAGGCCACAGTGGCAGGATGAGGCAGCCAGCAGAGCAGAGGCGAGCTGGCAGAAGTCTCCATTGACCTTTAGCTTGAGGTGGCCCGCAGCGTGAGAGGAGCGCTACCTCCCCAAGTGCAAGCTGCAGCTGGACGCCGACCTGAGCAGTCCAGGAAGCCAGCGTGGAGGATGGGCAGGCAGAGAGCACTTGGCTTAGGACCCTGTGGTTTTCCTCTCTCTCAGAGAAATCCTGCTGTCTCCTGAATGACCCAAGGCACCCTGTCTGTATGCAGTGCTGCTACAGGGTGACCGCACCCCACACTGCCAGTGCCCCTGGGTTATTGTGAGCACTACTCTGTAAACCTGCTTGGAATCCCCCGGGGGTCTCCATTTTGTCTTGTAAATGCCTAGGACCTGAGGTAATAAATCCACATTTGCTCCTTTGATCTCCTGGATATTTGTCTGACGTTAGGAATCCTAGCATGCCTCACCACGCTTGTTCCACACTTTACTCTCCTGATTCCTTCCAGGTCTAAGAGGAGGCCTGTGACCAAGGAAAAGCCCTTTAAAAATGCTATCTCCTTTGCCCAGGCCGAAGTTCATGACCTGAACAAGAGCAGGTTCACTTCCGTACCCCCAGCACCTACTGTTTGGCCTTATAATGCAAGTAGCATAGTAAACTTAACTGTATTTTATTCGACTATCTATGATGTGCCAAGTTGGTACATCATCTTGAAACCTCCGAGCCCTGCTTCTTATTTGTTGCTAAGTAACCTCCCTTGAGGATGAGGAAAGTGAGGCTTTGGGAGATAAAGTGACATGACCACAGTGGCGAGGGAGAAGGGACAGTTCAGCTGGCCTTGAGTCGGTGCCTCCTCGCAAGCTGTTGAGAGGCACCTGCCTCCCTGGAGTCCTCAGTGAAGGAATGTGAGTTTTGAACCAGGTATTTGAGGAATTAAGAAGTAAGAGAGGAAATGATCCTTGTCTTCATCAAGTTCTCCATATTACACAAAGCATCCAGAATAGTGGGCAATTTGGTTTAAGGAGAACAAAAGCATAAAATACCAGAGTTGCATTTTAGGGTGACATTAGGAAACCTAGCATGCCTTGCCACACTTGCCTAAGAACCGCATTTTGCTCTCTTTTTAAGGTCATGTGTTCTCTACTTTAGATAAGGTTGGATATACTCTGGGCAGATTTTTTTTTAAGACTTTCATAGAAGCAGATTCCACCTTTTTTCTTCAGGTAACCTAACCCAACCTAATCTAACCTAAATCCATCAAGCCTCTCTGATTCTTTTCCTCTTGTTCTGTCTTTATGGAAGATGCCAAACATGGGTCATCATTTTCTGATCACTTTTAGATCATCTTTTAGTCTTCTGCCTTTGCCTTTCTCGTAGGTGTGTGTTTTTTTTTTTCCTTACCTACCTTTGTGTAGCTCTTAAGAATACTCTCCAGGACAGAAATGAACTTCAGGGTCTTTTAGCTCCTTCACAGATGAAGATATCAACATAAAGGTGGAGGGGATTAAACCTGGATCGTTTTGTTGAAAGATGGCTGAAGATCCTGCGTCAGCTTGGAGAGTTTGGTCCAACCCCTGGACCAAATGTTTGCACTCACTCATTTTGTCCATACGGGCTTTCTTCAAAGACATGTGGCAAAAATACAGTCTGGCCTGAAATGTCTGAGCTGGGGGAAAGTATTCAGAATTTATGTATCAAGGAGCACACCCACCAAATTCAGGGCATTCCGAACACAGGTTTTTCATAGGAGGGTAGCTGGTGAGTCTAGAGCAGGGAACTGACCGGAACTCTGAAAGGCTGGGAAGCTGGGGGAGGGGCAGAGTGTTTCTCTCTGGAAAAGTGGCTTTATTTTCTGAAAGATGCCCGGTGATGCCAGTGAGCTTTCATGGAAGATGCTAGGACTCTAAGAAAATCTCTAGGGCATAGTAAAGCCAAAACATATTCATCTTCCTTATAGCCTAAGGTGTTGAAAAGTTCAGAAAGTTGAAAAATACACACATGCACATCCTTGCTCTTCTTAGAGACCAGCTGGTGTCACGGGAATGGGGAGAAACAACAAGGACTGGTAATGGCTGGAGGGAGATGGGATTACAATGCTTTAGAGATTTCTCTTACTATGGCTGTTCTTGATGACCAAGTAACTCCCAGTAAGTAGTCCCGGTACTAAGGTATTCAAGGATCTGAAATGGCTTTACCAAAAGGCATTCAGTGTTAGTGAAGGGCTGATACTTTTGTGATAATTATGGGTATTTTTCTTGCATCAGTGGGTCCTATTTCCTCAAGGCACTCTGAACACTTCACCTAGCAGCAGGTATCCTGACCACAGAGAGGCAAAAGACCAACAAAAGTATGAGGTCTCCAAACCTAAAGTCTTGCAAGCCAAATTAGAGTCTTGCAGTCGCATCACTCCCAAAGCTAACTCAGTTTAAGAAATACTTTCCTTTGCTTTTTGCAGAGTTTAAGAGTATGTTGGGGGATGCTTAATTTCACCTCAACGAATGCTGTTTACCAGGCAAAGTGCTGGTTCTGGGGAGACTTAGATGAAAAAGACGTTCTCTGCCTACCAGTTTACCGGTGTGAACCTGGTTAAGAATTAACTTGAACACAAGGTCACAGGACTCTGGTTCCCTACACCTGCACTATCCAGCAGAAAGAAAACGAGAGCTAAAAGAAAAAAAGAGAAGAAAGATAATGAGAGCTGCAAATGGGAATCACAGATGTAATTTAAAATTTTTTGGTTGCCACGTTAAAAAAACTAGGTAAAATTAATTGTGATTATATATTTTACTTAATCCAACAAATGCAAAATCTTATCACTCCAACGTGTCATCCATTAAAAAATTACGACCGAGATAGTTCACATTCTTTATTTTGGGTTCAAGCCTTCTAAATCCGACGTGTATTTGACCCTTCCAGCGCATCTCAGTTCAGACCGGCCTCATTTCCAGCGCCCCGTGGCCGCCTCACCCAGCCCTTGTTGAACTCTGGCGCTGGGGTCTGGGAGGAGAAATATAGAGCTGGGAGATTCGCGTGTCAGAAGAGCCTCCTGGCGTCTCCTCTGGTGACTCGCAGTCACGCGCATCTGGAATTCGGGGAAAAAAACGGAGAGGAGGGAAAGCTGCAAACACGGGCTTCGCCGGCAGCCCGGGGCCGTTTATTTCGGGGAGCCGCTTCGCAAGGGGTCTGGGCTGCGACGCGCGGCTGCTACGTGTCCGCCACAGCCGGCCGCGTCCAGGCCACGCCGGCCAGTCGGCCCGGAAGGGCGCGGAGACGCTCCCCCGCCGGCTTCCGGGGGATGCGACGGGGCGCGGCGTCACAGCGCCGCCCGCCGGCCGCGCGGCGTGAGCGCAGGCGCAGCGCCCCCGTGGCCGCCCCGCTCGCCCGCCGGGTCACGGCGGGGCCGCCGCCTGCGCTTCCGTTTGTAACGCGGGGACGGTCCCCGTGTGCGGGGCGCGGAAACGAGCCGGCCAAGCCTCACGCCGCCGTTTCCGACGCTCCGGCCCGCAGGTCCGGGTGGTACCGGGGCTGCAGAGCGAGCTGTTCTACTGCCGCCCCGGCTTTTGGTTGGGCTCCAGGATTTTCTCTTCCGGGTCACTTCTAAAGCACATTAACGGTGTTCATTATCTGCATTTCAGTAGGACTAGGTTTTAATCCGGCCAGAATTAACGTTTTGAGATACCACTTTTTCTAATTTGGAGTTTCTATTTTGTATTTAAATACCGTGATTAAAAAAAAAAAAAAAAAAAAAATGTTCGAAGAGGAGAAGGCCCCAGCGAGGATCGAACTCGCGACCCCTGGTTTACAAGACCAGTGCTCTAACCACTGAGCTATGGAGCCCACCCGTGGTCTGGGATAGGAGAATTTAGTGATACTGAAAACAACGTTGCTGTGGTTGGCAGTCTCAGAGTAAGTGGCCCCATGCGTCCATCATCAACGTCAGTTACGAAGACTATGAATGCCAAAGAAAAATGCTTACAGTGTGATGATAAATGGCAAAAACCGAACCTCGAAACCATACATTTGTGATTACAACACACTAAATCATACCTGCGCTGTGCATACAGACAGGGGCTGGAAGGGAAAATGCAAACATGAAATCATGTTTTGGTTATATTATCAGTGGTATGTTTAGTCTTAATAAACCCTCCAATCTTGTTTCTGTGATAAATTGTTTCAAGTTTGGTACTTATAGGGAAGTGGGAAGTCATGGGGGATGTCTTCGTTCTCCTAAATTAAGCTATTGGTTGAGTGAATGATTTGCTTCAATACGTATTTATTGAGTACTCACACAATGCTAGATGAGACAGAGCAAGTGAGCAAAAAAAGCTCTGTTCCTGCTCTTTTTAATGGTTGGGATTTTGAGGCCTCATCCTCTTTTGCTTATTGAACCATTTATTGAAAGAACGACATTATTGCCACAGCATATCTGTTCCTGCGTGAAGGACAGAGTGAGGATCATGTTCTCTTAGTGGGAGTGGGACACCTCCAAGTGTCTCTCTCGTCTCCTGAACCCTATTTAAAGCTGCCTCATCCTCCTTCTTTGCTGTTTTACCTTGTACTACCAAACCTTCTCTCACACTAGATAATGTGCTTAGTATGTTTATTATTCTTCGTCTGTCTCTCCCTGTTAGAATGTCAGCTCTTGGAGGGCAGGGGATTTTATCTGTTTTATTCCCCGCTGTATTCCCAGCACCTAGAATAGTGTGTGGAGCATAGTAGATGCTGAACAAATGTTGAATGAATGACGTCTATGATGATGTTCGTTTAGTAAATTAAGAGAAAGGAGGGGGCAGGGAAGGGATTTGGGAGCTGCCTTCTCATCCCTCTCTCTTTTTTCCACTTCCACTGCCTCTCCACCCAGGCTGGCATTCTGCACCACCCTTTAGTGTTCTGTAGCCTTTCTCTTTCTCCTTGTCCTGCTTCCCTGCCCATTGCTCTGAGACTTACTGCCCAATGCGTGACTTTCCTTCCTCCTCTGCTCCAGGAACCTTAAGGGTCTTCTTGTACTCGGGTAAAGGCCAAACTCCATGGTCAAGTTCATTCTTTTCCACATACAAACTTTTCTTCCCTCTCAAGCTCACCTGCAGCCTCCTTCATTTCTCATTGCACCTGGTTCCTTCCACCTGCGACATCTTAGTCTGATGTCTCACATTGTCTTGGCAAGAGCCTCGAGAACTGGTTTATGTACCATCTCAGAGGTGATTTTGAGGAGTGCATCAGTTTGCTAGGGCTGCTGTTACAAAACACTACATACTGGATGCCTTCAACAACAGAAATGTGTTGTCTCTCAGTTCTGGAGGCTAGAAGTTTGAAATCAAGGTATCGGTAGGGTTGGTTCCTTCTGTGGGCAGTGAGAGAAGGATCTGCTCCAGGCCTCCCTCTTTGGCTGCAGGTGGCCGTCTCCTGCACACATCTCTTTGCGTCGTCTTCGCTCTATGGAGCTCGGTATCCAAACTTCCCCTTTTTAGAACACTGGCATATTGGGTTAAGGCCTGCCCTAATGACCTCACTTTAACTCGATCACCTCTGTAAAGACTCTATCTCCAAATAAGGTCACAGTCTGAGGTACTAGGGGTTAGGATTCCAACATACGAATTTTGGGGAGACACATTTCGGCCTGTAACAAAGAGGTCACGCATTCAGTTAGGGCAGATGTACCACCAGAGCTTGGGTTTCCCTCCTTCTGTTCCTTTGAGTGGTGCAGCCCCCTCCCCCCCCCCCCCCCCCCCATCCCCAGCACTGATGCCCACAGTCTCCTGGCAGCAGGTGGGACAAGATAGCCCAATGGAACCTCTCCTCTCAATTCTAACCTCTGAACTGTAGGAAAAAGGACACGAAGATAAAAGGCAAGATGAAAGAAAGGTAAGGCAGGCAGACGTCCTACAGAGGCTTTAGTTTGCTCCTAAGTAGCATGACACCAGGTGAGCAACTTGAGTCTTTACGTTGAGTTTTATATTCCTTCCTCCTCCTTTCCCCTCCGTCAAGCCCTGGCTCAGCCCTTTCACCACCTATAACATGAAGGTGATAATTTTGGCCTATTTCAGAGCAACCTGAGGGATTAAACACAACAATGAACTTGAAGGTGCTAGGAAATTGTGAAGTGCCAGAAACGAACATGGAAGGGACTGTTCTTCAAAGGCTGAGCATTTATTCACTTCTAGTGTATGGTTGACCCTGAGCAGAAAACCGCATGGAAAGATGCCAGCTTCTGGTGCCGTGAGGAGGGAGGGCCTCTCGGGGTCCAGTTTGGGTGGAGGGGAAGGAGGAGATGGCAAATATTAAGTCCCAACCACATCCCTTGGCTGTTCTATGTGTTAAAGGGACGTGTTTTTGCCTTAAGGCAATAGTTTCCTTTCCTCTCCCACCCCCTCACCCTCATTCTTCCCTCTGTCCCCGGTCTGTGTCCTCTCCCCTTCCCTGCTGAATCCCCTGAAGCCCTGAGTTGGGGGAGAGACAGGAGGGCACCCGGAAGGCTCTGCCACCCGCGTGGTGCAGGGCTCCCTGGCTCTCCTCTGAATCATCGTCCCGCATGCGTCCTCTCCTCCCTGGGGCAGGCTCCTGCTGTCCTGTCCAAAATCAGACTCAAGGTCAGAGGATTTGAGGGTGTAAAGGCCAGAAGGGACCTTCGAGCTTATCTAAGCTTATATAGTGCTGCCAGGAAGCCACTTACAGAGGGGAAGGGACTTGCACCTGGTCATGCATGAGATAGTAGCAGAAGCCACATTGAGGACCTGGGTTTCTGCACTTCCCCATGGTTTTTGTTTCCTATTTTGGGAGTTGGTCAAAGAAAGTAAAAAAAAAAAAAAGAAAAAGAAAAAGAAAAACCCAAACAAAAAAAACCCCAGCAAAACGAACCAAATAAGCCACAAACACACACAAAACCTAACCAATCAACCTAACAAAAACAGGGTGCTTTCTGAATTTGTCCAGCATGAAATGCAGGATCATTAGTGAAGACCTTGGGCCAGGATAGGAAGAGAGTGAGGTGGGGAATCCTCCCTTAGATCTGGAAACTTCCCCAAACCCACCCACAACTGAGCTGGGGGAGTTGGGGTCACAGCAGCCTGGGGGGGGGCAGGGTGTGGCCAGAGCGATGATACAGAGGGAAGGAAGGACAATGCCCAGGAGGCAAGAGGGCAGGAGGGGACATGGCAGAAATTAGGGAATGCGGCTCCGAGCTTCAGGAAACAGAGCATACAGTCGTCCAGGCACAGGAGATTTGAAATGAACAGACGTGCAATCCTGCCTTCACGTTTCCATAAACACTTGAGTGCAATGCTCCTTTTTAGTTTTTTTTTTTAACCCATTTGTCTTTTATCGTACAACAGTCAATGTATTTCCAAAATGTCGTTGATGTTGGTTTACTGGAGGGAATTCTGGACGGTACCATTAGACGTGCCACGGTGTCATCACAGGGCAGGTCCATAATACCAGATGTCAAAAATGTTTTGTGCCATCAGGATTTAGTATATATTCTTTCAATATTTTTCTTTTTTAAAAATTTCAAAATGTTAAGGGGAATCAAATGTTTCTACATGGATACACTATATGATGCTGAAGTCAGGCTTTCTGTGTGCCTGTCACCCGGACAGTGTTCACTGTACCCAATAGGTTAGTTTTTTCCCTCACCCCCTCCCAGACTCCCCACTTCTTAGTTTCCAATATCCTTTACATCTTTTTGTGCCCTTGTGTACCCATCATTTGGCTCCCACTTATTAGTGAGAGCATGTGGTGCTTGTTTGTCCTGAATGTAGTTTGTAGTGTCCAGGGATGTTGGCTGCCTGGCTGGGTGTCTGGGCTCTTCCCATTGCCCCAGCAGGGGTGAGGAGGCAGCAGGAACCCGGGACACAGGAGCGAGCTCAGAACCTCGGATCCTGGGGTCAGACACTCTGGTCCCAAGTGACCCTGCCCTCTGGTTTGCCTGGATCCCTGGAGAGGGGGCTGTCGTGCCCTCCAGAGTGACTTGGTGCACAGCCCTGCTCACCGCCTGGAGGGGCGAGCCTTGGGGCAGATGTGCCTCCTGGGAGGTGAGCGGGTGGCATGTGGCCTCCTGGGGCAGCTCCACAGTGAGTGCCTCCCTGCCTGTGTGGGCCAGTGGAACAATCCCACTTACTCAAGTCATTGTAACGAATACTACCACCTGGATTTCGGTCCTACTCTGCACCGAACAAACCTCTCTTGGATGTTTTTAATGAGATGTCTGGACTTGTAGATGGAATTGATGGATAGACGTCACTTTTGAGTCTGGGGATAGCTGTGCAACAGCCACGCAGGGGTGCCACTGGGTCTGGATGCAGGGCCAGGCAGCAGAGGAGCCAGCGCTGTTGGCGTTGAGGTTGTTCCGGGAGCGGTGAGTCTAAGAGGGCGGAAGGAGCTAGGAAATGCACCTCTAGCCCCATCGCCTTGACACTTGGCTTGCAGAACTAACTTTGTAGCTCAGACAACGTCTTGCTCGGTGCGTTCCCTTGAGCCTTGTGTCTTGTCATGAGCTGCTGGGCCACCAAAGACTAGTTCACTGAGGGCTCATTACTTCCAGGTCAAAATACAGGGGACTGGGCAGGGCAGTGGAAAGATCATGGGCTTTGGAGTCTGGCAGACCTCGGTTTGAATCCCGACTGTGGGGACACGTGTCCCTGAGACGCAGAGGCTGCACAATTGATGGTCAGAGCTGGGGGCCCCCGGACCCAGCCCAGCTCTGCCTCTTGCTGGCTGTGTGGAAGTTACCTAACTTTTAATTTATTTATATCATTTATTTTTATCGATACATAATAATTGTACATATTTATGGGGTACATGTGATATTCTGATACACGAATACAATGTGTAGTGATCAAATCAGAGTAATTAGGATGCCTACCACCTCAAACATTTATCATTTTTTTGTGATAAAAATGTTTTTCTTCTCTTCTAGCTATTTTGAAATGCACAATAAATTACTGGTAACTGCAGCTGCCCTACTGTGCTATCGAACGCTAGGATGTATTCCCTTTATCTAACGGCATGTGTCCATCAACCAACCTCTCTTCTCCCCTCTTCTCAGCCTCTGGAGTACCTGCCCGTTGACGCCCCTGTCGTTTGCCTTGGAAGCGGGGCTCAGGTGGCGCGCGCCGGGTGTGAGGACGGCGTGTGGAGGGCAGCGCAGGGCCGCCCGGCCTCTCGTGTGGACTGCCCACCTGGACCCGCGTGTTGGGCCCTCCCTGGCCTCCCCTACGATTACCGGAGAGGAGCTGTTCCTGTCCCCAGAGCAGCGCTCCGCCTCCAGCGCCCCGCAGCGCACTGTGCCCGCCGGCCCTCGGGGCTTCGCCTCTCCGGCTCGGCTGGGCTCTGCACCTCGGCTCTGACCAGCTCAAGGCTCTCTCACAGAAGCACGATGGAATCCCTCCCTCGGCTCCGGCGAGTTGTCCCCACGCATCCTCTCTGTCCCTTGCTGCCCGCCCGTTCCGCCTGCCCCGTCTGCTGCCCCCACGACGCGTGGCCTCCGCGCGGCTGCAGCCCTGGTGGCGCGGCCCCACTTGACGCCGCCCGCCACTCTTCCTCCCCCAACTCCCTTCTGCCGCCCGCCCCCGGAACGCACCTGTCGGCTTTCGGACCCTTCCTCCGCGGGGGCAGAGGCCGAGCGGGCCCAGGGCGGCCGACGGCGTCTGGGCGCTGGCTCTGCCCCGGCCGTGCGCCCGCCGCCCGCCCCGCACGCTCGGGAGGCGAGCAGGCGTTACGCAGGTCATGGGTGGAATCGCGGGCCCAAAGCCGAGGAAGGGGAACAGCGACTTCAGACAACTCGGTTTCCTTATGTGTGCAATGGGAAGGACGTGACGGGGATGGCGGCAACGTAACACCGTGCAGCCGGCAGACTTGGGAAGGAGGAACGGCACGATGCGAGGAACGCTCTGCACAGAGCCTGGCGTCTGGAGAGCGGGAAACGGCCACGAACGACTTCCATTGCCAGTTGTGCCTTCGCGTGCCGGGTGAAGCTCCTGTCTAGGAGGCGCTCACAGAAACAGAGGTGGCGCGGACGCAGGGAGGGGTGAACGACATGGGGCTCGCGGGTCCAAAAGCTCCTTTTCTGTTTCCAGAGCTTCTCTCGTGCACCTGCTGAGTGAGACGTTCTCACTCTTTCGGGAGCTGAGATAGGAGTCAGTGAGTCATGTTCAGAAAGGGGACATTCTCTCACCTCCTGAAACCCACGGATTAGAACCAACCTTATTATTAATACACCAGACGGCGCCAGCGTTCAGTGAGGCCAAGAAGAAGACATAGTCTTTCAGTCGATGTGGTGTCTTCTGTCGTTTCCCCACCCTTGGCAGCTTTTGGTTTCCAACTCCCACGTACCATAGGAGGGTGGTGTTGGGGCTCAGTGCTTTTTGGGGGTAGAATAAAATGCTGGAAATGGTTAGTTCAGGGACTGGAGGACAGTTGAGACAGTGAGGGATTTCTAGGAAATTCTCCAAGGCTTTTGGGACCATCTTATGAGACAGAGAAATGAGCCAACCCCCAGAGTAGATCCCAGGGAGCCCTGGACGGGAGAAGAGACGGCCTCCCATCTAAGGGGTGCAGGAACCTCACTTAGAAACACAGAGCTCAAGAGTCTTATGGTTCATCCAGCCTCATGGGTCTCAGTTCCGGTTGTACACTGGCCTTACCTGAGGGTTGAAAAGATGTCATTGCTTGGGCCCCAGAGATTCTGGTTTAATTGATTTGGGGCAGGGCCTAGGCATTCCTTTTTAAAAGCTAGCCAGGTGGTTTGAATGTGCAGCCATGGTTGAGAACCACTGCTCTGACAGGCATGCTTATCTCGTAGATGGATAGACAGAGACTTCAAGACCTTAAATAATCGACCCCAAATAAAGGCCATGTAGTCAACAGTTGGCTGTAGGGTCTGAACTCAGATCTCCTTTACCCCACAGCGAAGCCTCCTCGGCATTCACACTTTGGACTGATTTTCTTATAGAGAATAGCTGTAGTCCTTATGTATTTTTTTTTTTTTTTTTTTTGAGACAGAGTCTCACTCTCTTGACTGGGCTAGAGTGCTGTGGTGTCAGCCTAGCTCACAGCAACCTCAAACTCCTGGGCTCCAGTGATCCTTCTGCCTCAGCCTCCTGAGTAGCTGGGACTGCAGGCATGCGCCACCATGCCCAGCTAATTTTTTCTATATATTTTTAGCTTTCCAAGTAATTTCTTTCTATTTTTAGTAGAGACAGTCTCGCTCTTGCTCAGGCTGGTCTCGAACTACCGAGCTCAAACAATCCGCCCACCTTAGCCTCTCAGAGTGCTAGGATTACAGGTGTGAGCCACTGCGCCCAGCCGGTTCTTATGTCTTTAAATCCAAATCTAGGTATATTTATTAATATAGCTTGGACAGTGCTAGCATACTCTAGCTGGACTGTCAAGAATTATAATTGTATGAGATATCACTTATCTCCAGTGAGACTGGCCTTTATCAAAAAGTCCCAAAACAATAAATGTTGGCGTGGATGTGGACAGATAGGAACACTCATACACTGCTGGTGGGACTGCAAACTAGTGCAACCTCTGTGGAAAGCAATATGGAGATACCTTAAAGAGATACAAGCAGAAGTACCATTCGATCCAGCAATCCCATTACTGGGCATCTACCCAAAAGAACAAAAGACACTCTATAAAAAAGACACCTGCACCCAAATGTTTATAGCAGCACAATTCACAATTGCAAAGATGTGGAAACAACCCAAGTGTCCATCAATACATGAGCGGATTAATAAAATGTGGTATATGTATACCATGGACTACTATTCAGCTTTAAGAAACAATGGTGATATAGCACCTCTTGTATTCTCCTGGAAAGAGCTGGAACTCATTCTACTAAGTGAAGTATCCCTAGAACGGAAAAACAAGCACCACATGTACTCACCATCAAATTGGTATTAACTGATCAACACTTAAGTGCACATATAAGAATAACATTTATTTGATGTCGGGCAGGGGGGAGGGGGGAGGAGGGGACGGGTATATGCATA
>RJWJ010002686.1:0-42563 GCA_004363605.1 Indri indri
ATTTTACTATTTAAAACCAACCAATCCATCAGCACATCTTTTGTACTTTCTATGTTCATATATGATGTAGTATGTTCATACATAATGAATGGTATGATGGGTACAAGTGTTAGGGCTTATATAATGCACAGAGTTATTGAGTCAGACCCATATTTCATGGAGTTGAACCAGATGCATCATGGTGCTGTTTAATGGAAGATCTATTTTCAAGGCTCACTCCAAGAAGGAAGTGGTACCTGTTTCTAAAGAGTGCAAAGGAATTCTGAATCTGATGATAATACAAATACTGCTGCAGAGAATTCTTATTCTGAAAAATTAGAACTATAGCATTACACAATTGATATAGATTTCATATTATCTGGAAGCAAAGCTTTTCCTGAAAGGCAATAATAAAGTATATTTGAAATAATTGCTTAAATAAAATCTAAGTCTACTAATGAGAAACTCCAAAGCAAACAGCTGACATCATAGCATGACATCACTGAATAGAAAAAGAATAAAATGGGACTATAAGAAAGGGATTCAGAAAATAGTCACCATTACTTTATAGCCATGTGAATTAAAGGTCACCAATTTCTCCAATGTGCCACACAAGACAGGCAGGCAAATATGGGAATTATCTCTGTATCCTCTTATGACTTTCATTCATTCATTACTTTGACAAATATTTATTAAGCCTCTTCTACGTGCTAGGATTATTTTGGGTGCTGGGAACATAGAGGTGAAAAAGATAGTAAAAGTATCTGTACTCATGACTCTTAACAGTTTTGCATGTGTTACTTATAACAAACTAAATTGAGTTATCATAACAGATTGTAAGATGTCATTCCCAATAAACTCCCCTGTGTGTGCGTGTGTGTGTGTGTGCGTGTATACATATATTTGCTAAGTGGTCAGAGAAACATTTGTGGTGGTGTCAGAAGAGTTAAGCCTTGAAGATAGCATAGGATTTGGATAAGGAATAGAAGAAAATATTTCAAGTTAAGGGGAACAATAAACAGGAAGTGGGAGAGATGAGACTCAGAGATGGAACTGTATCTGGTGTTTATAAGCAAAGTGAAGTTCTTGAAAACTAATAGGAGAGCATTTAGTGGTTATCCAAAATACGTTGTTCGAGAAGAGATACAAAGACTGCACAGATTTAAACAAAACATTTGGTAGCAATGGGCTTGATCATGACAAAAAAAATCATAAATGGGATGAGAATTCACTAGGTCCCAGGGCCTGATTTTACATTTTGTTTGTGAAGGAAGAAAGGAAGGAGGGAGGGATGGAGGGAGGAAAGAAGGAAAAGAGAAGAGAAAAATGATTGCATCTCCATTCCTCTTAGGTGTTAGTCGTGTTGGTGAGTCCTGTCCTCTCCTCCTTCAGCATACCCCCAACTACTTCTTTGCTTATCATCTGAGAAGTGCAGCTTTTTACACACATTAGATTATAGATCTTATTTTTATTCATGAAAACTATTAATATACTTCAGAATGGTGCATATACTCCAGGTGTGTACTCATAGCCATTCAAGAACAGAGAGATATTTTGAGAATACAGAGATCATTATTTTCCCAGTCTCTGTAAGTGAAAGAGAATAGAGAGATATTCATTATTCCCCAGCCAGAATATTCCCTAGATGTGGGTTGGTTTTTCATGTTAACTTTATAATTTATTTTATCTCAAATTCTAGTAAAAAATTATTTTATATTGGAAATCTGTAAAATTGTTGGATGGCATAATTCACTTCCTAGTATTTCCAGACTAAGGACGTCTACATAGCACATGCATTGAATGAGAGCAGGAAGTGAGGAATACTTACATGTTGTGAAAATGATGCTTCACAGAAGACTCTTTAAAGAAGCACACAAATTAATTTATACAATCATGAAAACAGGCTCAGTTTAGAGCTGCAGAGTTGTGTTTTTTGAATCTCGTCTCCTCTAAGAAGCAGAGATAGTGCCCTCCTTGATAGGAAAATAGAAATCAGGCATCATTACTATCCAATGCAGATCTGACTCATTATGAGAAGGATACACTTTTACTTTTTTAACTCTATACAAAAGAGACAGTAATAATGAAAGTGTAAGCTTCTTCATAACATATTCTGAGCTAAAACAAAGGAGGGAATACTTAAATCAACTGGAATCTTAACTAGTACCAAATGTTACTAATGATTTTAAAATTCAATCAAGTAAGAAGCACAAGAAAAGTAAGGAGAGATCTGGTACAACCAGATCTTTGTGTGACTCCAAAGTGATTCACAATTTCTCTGCATGATATAGTTCTAATTTGCCTAAGGTAGGTTTTCGTATGTCATTTTGTGGTGAAATGGCCATGTTTTATTTTCTTTGATTTTTCATGTACGTGTATGTATTTTATATCTACCATCTACTTTTAAATCTCATTCTTATGCTTTTCCTACTCAACTTGCTTTTATATGTATACAGTCTCCTGTTCAGCTGTGATCGTATATTTTCATATCTTGCTTGTTAAGTAAGCAAGTATTTGTGTCCTCATATTCATAGAGCTTTGCCAATGGAGAGTATTTGCTTAGATCGATTTCAATAATTTTCCCTCCTGGCTGAGTGACCTTCCAAACCGTGCAATACTGTAAAACAGAATATCTCACACTTTCTCAAATGAAAATAAGCCCCAATTCCTCCTCTAGCCTCAGATTTTAAATATTTTGCTTCCCCCCATACACCATGCTGTTCTCCATCTGTATGTTGCAGAGACAATAATGACAAAAGTTGACCTCTGAATATTTCTTTTTCTTTAATGAGGAGCATGTGTGACTACCAGTGTTTGTGGCCACACAAGATTATTGGAGAAAACGGTAAATGGCATTTCCATTGCCAATTCTATGTGAAATACGTCTGTAGATCCACTCTTATCCAGAGCGGGATGATCATATCTGAAGGTTGTGTCCTGAAGGCACAGATAGTGTCCATGAAATGTAACATTCAGGAATACTAATGTCTGTTACTCAGAGGTCCCCAGTGTCTTCAAGCAGCAAAAGACACATAGCTTCCTGTGCCAACCATTTATTCCATTTTCTGCTCAATCTGCATCTAGCAGTGCTAAAGCACTTTCCTTGACCTTACAACTCCACCCTCCTAGAGCAGTTAAATATACCTGCTCTATACTCCATGGCTCAAAGGCATATCAGTTCATATTATCTGAACAAAATCTTCTAATAACCTCTAATTACACATAGACTAACATCCAAAGCCCTGACCATGACTGTTAGGATGTAAGCCTTTATATTTTCTGGCTTCTAAGTACCTCTTTACTTTTTTCCTCCCAATTTTATCTCCATTCTTATTTTTAACCACACTCTGGTCTTGTTTCTTGCTCAAGTGATCAAGTGAGCACACTTAGCCCCAAATGACTTTGCACTGCCTTTTCCTGTATGTAATACTCTTCCGCCGGCCATTGGAAATGTTCACTCCTTCACCTCTTTTAGATCCCTTCTCAAATACCCTCTGCATAGAAAGTCCTTCTCTGTCCCGAAAGTATCCAACCACGTAACCATTCTCGTTATATCAATAATGGCTGAATATTTTCCTGACAGCCCTCCTGTGTAATTCCTAATAATGTGTGACTGTTTTTTCCATAATGAAGTTCGTAACTACTACATCAATTGTATGCTTACCGTGCACGAGGCACTTATTTTATTCCATATATTGGATTTTTAAATAACATATCCTTCAACAACCCTGTGAGGCAGATTTAGTAATCTCTATTTTACAGATAAGAAAATCAAGGCCAGATCCAGACCTTCTATCTTCTCTATTCCAATATAATATAATTCCCCATGAAAACATTTAGCCTCATTCATAGTCATAAAGATCCAGAAGACCTCTCAAAAATATAGCTCAGTGGTGAAGATTTCAGGCACCATGATAGGCATACAAATGACATATTTCTGGCTTTAATTACCCAGCAGATAGCATCATTTAGATGACTACTTTCTTAGCCTGGCCACCTGTAATAGTGCCTCCTGAGAGTAAGTTAATTTTTTCTTTGATTGCTCCCTCTTGATTTAAAGAGAGTTGTGTTTTGAATCTGTGTCCATTCATTCCTGCCTCTGAATTTTATTTTAAAATTAGTTTACATTTGTCTTACTGTAGTTGTCATTCCCACCTTACAGTTTTGAATGACTTTAATATTTCTAGCTCATACCTGCACTAATCCTGCCACCTGGATTAGCCATGTCTAAGGATGTTCTTGGCTCACCTATCATATCATTTTTTTCTTACCCTAGAAACACAGCCCCTTGACAGCGAGCCTCATCTATAAGTATATTTAGAAAATGGCTAAGATGTCAAATATTTATTCCTTTTAAAAAATTTAATATGTTCTCCTGGGGCCTGATTACAGAATATTTTAATGCTTACAAATTTCTCCTGTGCCACAGTACTAGTTTGTTTCCTAGGAAACAAATGCATTTATACTGCACTGCACACATCCTTAATCACTAAATTCTATAATCTCTTTGTGAATGGATAACTTGTAAAGATTGTTTGTTTTTATAAGAGTTACCAGCTACAATATCACTGCAGGTAAATTTCCAAATATGTTATCAGTGAAAAATTATTTCAATTTACCCTAAAATGTAAAAGAGAGGTTTTATGAAGTGATCTTAAGATGAAAACGTGTATTCTTTTGTGGCTGAATTACATGCATAAATATGAGGTGAATTTGAGCTATGTATGTACTTGCCTCTGTTGTCATTCATGGTCTCATTCTCTTTTTCACAGAAAATATGGGTTAGTTATTTTTCCATTCAAGAAAGTGGCTTGGTTTTGGATGTCTGTCTTTCTTAACCAAATATTAGCTGAAATCTAATAGAAGCCCACAGAAGGGACAATGCATTTTTAAAGTGACATTTTAGCATTCAAGCCATTCATATTCTTCAATGTGAATATAATTTTTATCTAAATTATTTCAGAGGAAAATGGATTCATTTGACTACAGTGCTTCTTAGACCAGTGGGAAGCTCATCATCTTAATATTGAATCTGTAAATCCTTTCCACTAGGGATGATTAACAGCTTTGCCAAGTGTTTATTTTACTTTAAGAAGAATATGTAATTTCCTGGTATAACGCAGCCAGATTTCAGTTGATTTCTCCCGTTACATGTCACATTCATATCATGAACTCACGTGATGTAGCTTACCTCTATTAGACTTCTATTCTGCATGGTAAGATGATCACCTAACAAGTTTTTATAGTTTCATGAGCATACATCAGTCCGTTCTATGATTCATTTTTACTTGATAAAAAGAAAAGTTCTCAGTGGTCCTGATAAGAAGCAATAACAGTGAATTACTTCCAGATGGCACTTTTGCTGTACTACACGTGTGGTCTGACTGACCCCTGGGATAAAAACTTCTATTAGTGCAGTGATGGCCTAGTCATATTACATTTTGTGTTTAAAGTATTGGCGAACTCTACTCAGGGCAGCTTCAGCCATTAGACACATGGAATTGGGCAGCTGCGTCAGGTCATTTACATATTCAGTTTACACACGTGTTCCCATATCAACCAGCAACCAAAAGTAAAAATGGGAGACAATTCACTATACCTGGATTCGTTATCAAAATGTGATTTAGATGGCTCCTGTAGAGTATCAAATCATTTATAGACCTTAATCAGATGGAGTTGGCAATAAAAAGTTACTGGAAAACCTCTAGTCCCCTATCTTTCTATTTTCCTAAGAAACAATGTAACTAGCCACATCTAGGCAGCCACTGTTTTTAACCATAACGTATCCATTTTTTGGTTACTTTTCTTTTTTTTTTTTTTTTAATCCTTGATTAAGTGAACTCAAACCAATAGGAGTCTTCAGATAATAAGTTTAAAAGAAAAAGTTTTCTACACTTTTTATAAGGGGGAAGCCAATAATCAGGGAAAACAAGCTGATTCAGGAGTTTGTTCATAAAGCAGTTTCTCAAGTATGTCCTGGAGTCATGGCTTTTACAGCCTAATCTTTTCCATCTAGCTTTGAAAAATTATAATTCATGTTCAAGGTGATGACCCTGAGGGACAGTAAAAAACAATGAATTGCAGAAAAAAATGATCAAATTCAGTTCAGCATGCTAAGATAGAAAAATAGACAATTATATTTTAGAAAGATTTTTAAAATTAAAATTTAATCTTACCTTCACCTTAATTTGTTCAGAAATTTAGTTAAACAGAATATAAACCGAAGCTAAGAATTCTGTTTACTGACATTTTACTTCATGTCTTAAACCTCAGACTGAAGAAGACAACAATATGTGTTTAAATTAAATTGCACTCTATGTAAATTGAGAGAAAATTGAAGCCAAAAGCATAGTCAAGGAGCTTGTTTTGTTCGCATCAAATAATCATATTGGAAAAGAGAAACTTGCAAAGTTTTAAGTGTACACCCAAACATCAACTGGTTTCAAATTCTAAAGTTTCTTATTCAAATCCGTATATGAGATTGCACCAATATTTGAAAATAGCAAATACTTATTGAATCATAATTTTCAAAATGCCACTTAATTAGTGACAAGTCATGTTGAATTCTCTTCCTTTATAAATAAATGATATCCACACAAATGCCTTAATAATCCAAGTACCATGAATTTATTCCAATTTTGAAAGACTATCAAGTATTTGCAGTATCCTACATGTTATTTCTTTTTAATATCTTGGTCAAAGTCTAGAATAAAAATTGCAAATTAGAAAATCCTTTGAGAATAGAGTTCAGCCAGGGAACTGTTTCAAGGTAAGTTTTATATTAGTTTCACTCATTTTAATGAGCCTTTGTTAGAAACCAAGCAAGCAAATAGCCTAGACTGAAGAGCTACATGCAAGCTATCTTTTAAAGAAACCATCATAAATCTGAACCTATAACTATCTGCTTATATTATCAGGTTGACACAACAAAAGTGTAGACTGGTAGCTAAATGAAATAGCTTTTATTAAGAAAGAAAATGAGACTTCAAATTTGAATATCAACTTAAATATAAGGTTTGAAATAGGCTAGAGGCACCCTCAATCGACAATGCATTTCTATTTATATTAAAAACTGACACCACTCTTCAATATATGATGTAGAAAATGGGTTGAAGAAAGTTTATTTTTAAAATATGTACATAAGTTAATGCAAAAGTGTGCACACACACATACAGGACAATGGCAAAAACAATATTACATCAATCACTGAGAATTAGATGAGGCACTTTAATCCCTAGAAGGCTTGAAGGTAAAAAATCTTGGATTCAAGGGACTGATTTTTCTCAGTACTTGCTAACCTTGGGCTGTCTGCTTATAGCTACAAATTGTCCTTAGCTTGAAAGAGCCTTTTAATATTTAAAATTATTGGTCTATGGTATCCATGTAATTTCTTAAGCCATAGGCTTCATTTCCTTTGATGTGTATCAAGGTTCCAACTGATATTACTATTCCTCCTGCTGCCTTTTAGCCTTGAGAAAGGTTTCTGTCTCTCTAAAACTGATACCAGTGATTGGTCTCCAGGTCTGAGAGGGTATTTCATCCATTTGTATAATAGTGAGGCTCAGGCAGATACAATACTCTTCTCAATGAGGGATTCCGCATTTAAATTTGAATTTAAATGTATTATTTCATCACCTTCAGTTTTTTTTCTCCAGGATTCAAGGTATCTCAGCAACAAGAGTCTGTATACATAAAATCACACTAAGTTTAGAAGGGATCTGGGCAGTTTCAAGATCTCCTACATGATTGGATAGTTCATATATATACATACGGGACAAAGTGGAAGAAAACACAAAGAATGGGAATACTCAGTAGTGGGATTGCTGGATCAAATGGTAGGTCTACTTTTAGTTCTTCGAGGAATCTCCATACTGTTTTCCACAGGGTTGTACTAATTTGCAATCCCACCAGCAGTGTATAAGCATTCCTTTCTCTCTGCACGCATACCAGCGTCTACTGTTTTTGGACTTTTTAATAAAAGCCATTCTAAGGCTTTTATTAAAAGGTAAGCTAAGATGATATCTCATTGTGGTTTTAATTTGCATTTCCCTGATAATTAGTGACATTGAGAACTAATAGGTTCATATGTTTATTGGCCATTTGTCTATCTTCTTTTGAAAAGCTTCTGCTCATGACTATCTGGGTGATGAGCACACTTACAACCCTGACTCAACCAGAACAAAATCAGCACATGTAACCAAAAACATTTGTACCCAAATAATATTTTTAAATTTAAAAAATATTCAAAAAGAATGGGAATACTTTATTCTCTATTACTCAAATATTTCTCCAGAAACAAACAAAATAATATTTTAAAAAATCCCAAGCTCTCAAGTTCATCTTGAGAAAGAATAATGTATGCAAAGTTATATTAATTTGATAATATTACAAGTACTCACTTTCAACTGGGTTTTAAGTGTGGTAATAATATCAACTGGATTTTAATATTTAGAGTGCTTTGTCTTAAAAAAAAAGTCAAAAAGATTTCGATATAGAAGATTAAAACAGTTATTCTGTTACGTTTATTTTGTTTAAAACATGAAGTGTTTTCAAGTTTCCACTTCATGAAATTGCATTAAAATGAAAAAATTTATTTCTTCCCCCCCATAGATAGCTGAAATAATCTTTTAAAATCATCTGTTCCTAACTGGTGGCTAAAAGATGTTAAGAGAATAACAACATTTGTTTTATAAAGCACGTCTATGTAGACAATTTCAAATATACTTGACATTTATCATGATTTTTGGGAAAATTAAATATACTACACACTTAAAATAAAAAAATCAATATATTGCAAAGGAAAATTAAAATGATTTTAAAACAGATTTTAGATAAAATACTAAAAATATACATAGATTGATTAATGGATTCCTGAAGTTAGAACCGTAAAGCAAAAACATTTTTACATGATCACCAGGTGAACTTTGACAACTCTAGTAATGCTATGTCCCAAGAATGAAGAATCGGTGGTAATTACTTTCATCAAATACAAAGAAACAAAGCCTTCAATCTCATAATCCAAATAAAACCCCGAAGAACTTGAAGATGCCTTGAAGTCAATCCTTCAGCTGACGAGAAATCAATGGATGGATAAGATTGCTGTGATAACTCTGGTGTGACTTTATTTGAGTTAGAAAAGGACTGGAACATTTTGCACCATCTAATGAGATGATTTCTAGCAGGGTCAGCAGTCAAGCTTTACAATAATTAGTATTTTGGGGGACAAAATGAATAAGGCATTCTGCATATCAAGTCAAGTAATAACATAATTTGGCTAACAAAATTTCTATGCTACTACTTTTCTAATAATGGACATTCAGGGTAAGGAGGACATTGTAAATAAGATACACAGATAAAATCAATTTTTTTCCTTTTTACCTGTTTTATTTCCACAAATAGATATAATGAAAAATTATCATCTCGTGCATATAATAAAAATGCCTCTTAAATCACACACTTTTTATTTTCTCTTAATATTTTGCAATCCTCTGATATCAATCTCATCATCAATCTTAACCTGTAAATTGACCAATAAATTCTTACTTTGTCAGCCAATCTTAAGAAAATTAATCATAAATATTATTTCTCTATGTTTCATTTGGAAAGCTACTATCTGAAGTGTGCTAGTAAATATTTAGCAACAGATTTTTGTGGGGAAAACAATAGCCTTCATGTGTAGCATGCCAATTTTTATGGTGTTGATACTTCTGCTATGGCTAACTTCAAATTACCAATAGTTTAATAGATGTCTTACAAAATTCCTGAAAATGTAACAAAGGTAACCTTAAACAAGTATAAGCAAGTTCTGCACACCACCAGACAATAGATAGATAATAAAATAAATATTTTTAAAAATTGCTTATAATATATTTTATTATAAATATAGATTCTTACTATGTTTTCATCCTCTTGCGATATGCATGTTTGAGTTTCTGGCAGCTCTGAATTTTATCTCTGTTTTCCATTTAATTTGGATCCAAAACACACCGACATAACTGATTAAATATGCCTTCACAATGCTGAGGTCAAACTCCATTTGTGATCATCTGAAAGATAATTCCAAACCATAACTGCGCTAGAATACACTATTGTTTCGATTTACATTTTTCTTCAACCCATTTCCTTTTTTCCTTTCCCTTACTTACCAGAGCTTGCACTACCAAAGTAATGTGTCCCTATCATAATCCTCACCTTCGTTTCTACTTTCCAGAAAACCTGAGCTAGAGACATCTGGTTATAAAATACATCCAATTTTTAAATATTATAATTGAAAGATACAGGTAAGCACTTAATGTAAAAAAAAGCTATCAATAATTTTTTGAAAGCATAACACCATGTTATAGCTTTAAAATCAAATAATTTGGGGCAAATAAGATGAGGGTAAATAAAAGGTTGTCTCACCATTTTTTGGCATGTCACTGTTTTTACTTTTAATAACATGTTTATAATAGTTTTATTGAGATATGAGTTATGTATCATAAAATCTACCATTTTAAAATATATAACTCGGTGGGTTTTAGCACATTCACAGAGTTGTGCAGCCATCACCATTATCTAATCTTAGAATATTTTCATCACCCCACAAAGAAATCCCATGCCCATTGGCAATCACCCCTATTCGCTCCTCCCTCCAGTCTCTGGCAACCACTAATCTGCTTTATCTCCCTACGGAATTGCCTATTAGGAAATTTCATATCAATGCATTCATACAATATATGGTCTTCTGTGATTGGATTCATTCATTTAGTATAGTACTTTTACATTTCACCCATGTTGTAGGATGCGTTAGTACTTCATTCTTTTTTATTGTTAAATAATATTTGTTGTATGAATATACATCACTTTTGTTTATCAATCTGTCAGTTGATGAACATTTGTGTTTCTTCCACTTTTTGGCTACGATGCACAGTGAACATCTTTGTTTTTTGGTTTTTGGTGTTTTTTTTTTTTTTTTCTGGCTGAAACATCTGGTTTCATTTCTCTTGGGTATATACCTAGAAATATAATTGCTGTGTGATGTGGTTTATGTTTAACACTTTGAGGTGTTGGAACACTGTTTTCCAAAGTGGCTGAACCATTATACATACAATCCCAATGGCAATGAATAAGGATTTCAAAGTCTTTACATCTTCAACAACATTTATTGTTGTCTATCTTTTTTTATTTTAGCCACTCTAATGAGCATAAAACAGCAAATCACTGTGGTTTTTTTTACATTTCCCAATGACTCATATTTTCATGTTTATTGGCCAACATGTGTCTTCTTTGGAGAAATATCTGTTAAGAACAGCTGCCCATTTTCAAATTGGTTGCTTGACTTTTATTGTTGAGTTGTACAAGTCCTTTATATATTTTCTGTAAAATTTCTTTATCTGATATATGATTTGCAAATATTTTCCTCCTTATTATAGATTGTCTTCTTATTTTCTTGATGCTTTCTTTTGAAGAACAAAATTTTTAAATTCTGATTGAATTAATTAACCTGATTTTTCTCTGTCATTTATGTTTTTTGTATCATCTCTAAGAAACCATTACAAAATCCAAAGTTAGAAAAATTTAACTGTGTCTTTTTCTAAGGTCTTTATAGTTTTAGTTGTTATGGTTAGGTTCATGATGTACTTGGAGTTACTTTTGTATATATGGTGTGAGATAGTGCACTAATTTTATTCTTTTGCATATGGGTATCCAGTTCTAGCACCATTCATTGAAAGAAGTATTCTTTCACCATTAAATTGTCTTGGCACCCTTATGAAGAGTAAATTGACTACAAATATAAGAGTTTACTTCTGAACTCAGAATTCTATTCCATTGATTTATATGGGTATCTTTATGCCAGTATTACATTGTCTTGGTTATTGTATCTTTGTAATAAGTCTTGACATCTGGCAGTGTAGATCTTACTAAGTCTTGAAATTTGAAAGTGTCGGTCTTCCAACATTTGTTTCTTTTCAAGGTTCTTCTGGCTATTCTGAGTTTTGTGCATTTTCATATGAATTTTGGGATCAATTTATCAGTTTCTCCAAAACAACAAGCTGGTATTTTGAAAATAATTACATTGAATCTATAAATAAATTCAGATATTATTGCCATCTTAACAATACTAAGTCTACTTATCCATGAGCATGGGGTGTCCCTCCATTTATTCAGGTCTTCTTTAATTTATCTCAAAATATAGTTTTCAAACTATAAGTTTTGTATTTCTTTAGTTAAATTTATTTCTAAGTCTTTTGTTTTTTATGTTATTACAAATTGCATTATTGTCTTAATTTCATTCATCATTACTATATAAAAATGCAATTGATTTTACATTCTGTTCTTGTATGCCATAAACATGTTAAACCCATTTACTAGTTCTTATACTTCTTTTGGGAATTTGCGAATCCTTAGAATTTTCTGTATATAAGATTATACAATCCATGTATAATAAGTAGAAATAAATTTACTTTTTTCTTCCTAATCTTTATGCCTATTATTCCATTTTCTTGCCTAATTGCTTTCACTAGAATCTCCAATACAATGCTGAATGGAAGAGGCAAGCATTAAGCCTTTCAGCAATAAGCTATGGGATTTTTGTAGATGTCTTCTGTCAGGTTTGAGAATATTCCTTCTATTTCTAGTTTGTTGGTTTTTCTTAAAAAAATCAGGAATGGTGATGGATCATTTTAAATGCTTTTTCACTGCATGCATTGAGTGTGATTTTGTCTTTTATTGTATTAATATAGTGTACCATACTGATAGATTTTCATATGTAGAATGAAACTTGCACTGCTGTGATAAATCCCAACTGGTCATGCTGTATAATCCTTTATTGTGTATTGCTGGATCCAGCTTGCTAGTATTTTGTCGATGATTTGTATATTTATATTCATAAGAGTTATTTGTCTATAGGTTTCTTTTCTTATGATGTCTTAGTCTGGCTTTGGTGTTAGGGTGACATGGTCTCATAGATAGAATGAGTTGGGAATTACTGTTCTATTATTTGAAAAATTTTTTGAAGAATTCATATTAATTTTTCTTAAAATTTTTGGTAGAATTTACCAGTGAAGCAGTCTCATCCTGTGCTTTTCTTTGTGGAAATTTTAAAATTACTTTCATTACTAATCCTATCTTATTACCTATTACAGATGTATTCTTATTTTCTATTTCTTCTTGAATTATTTCTTATAGTGTGTGTTTTCCTAGAAATTTGTCCACTTCATCTAGCTTATCTAATGAGTTGGTGTACAACTATTAATAATATTCTTTATAATCATTTTTATTTCTGTAAGATCAGAGATATTGAAGTCTCTAACTTTTATTGCTGAATTGTCTATTCCTCCCTTTATTTCTCTCAGTTTTTGCTTTATCTATTTGAGATATCTTCCTGATATATTGATCCGTTTATCATTTTAAAATGTCCTTCTTTGTATCTAGTAAATTTTTTTCTCTGAGCATCTATTTTGTCTAACATTAGTATGGCCACTCCAGTTCTCTTTGCTGCATAATAGATCTGATTCCATCCTTTTACTTCAGACATATTTTTGTCTTTGATTCTGAAATGTGTCTCTTGTAGACAGCATACAGTCAGATAATATTTTCTTTGTCCATTCTGTCAATATTTACCTTTTTGGGGGGTGTTTGATACATCAATATTTAATATAGTACTGATGAGATATGGTTTACATTTACCATTTTGCCATTTTTAGCATGTATTATATACTATTTATGTTTCTATTCCTCCATTACTGTCTTATTTTGTTCTAAATAGTTATTTTTAATATACCATTTTAATTCCCTTATTGTTTATTTTATTTTCCTAGTTGTTTCTCTGAGACTTAAAATACACATCTTAAGACAATTTAGTTTGGAGTAACGCTAATGAATTTCCATAGTATACAAAAACTTCACCTCAACTAAATTCCATTTGTTTCCCTCCCCCTTTGTGTCCCTATTGTCATACAAATCTATCATTATTCATTATCTATATAACTTTCCAAATATCGCTTTCTGTATTTGTATTTTAAATCAAATAATGGAAGAAATGATTATAAACAAACATGTTTAGTAGAAACATATATCATGCTCATAGATGGGTAGAATAAACATTTTTAAAATGTCCATGCTACCCAAAGTGATCTACAGATTCAATGCAATCCCCATCAAAATCCCAACATCATATTTCACAGATCTAGAAAAAATAATTTTTGTGAGTAGTGAGAGATGTGGATCCTGTTTTGTTCCTTTGTGTGGAACCAAAAATGAGCCCCAATAGCCCAAGCAATCTTAAGCAAAAAGAGCAAATCTGTAGGCATCACATTACCAGACTTCAAACTATACTACAAGGCTATAGTAACCAAAAAAGTGTGGTATCAGCACAAAAATAGAGACATAGACCAATGGAACACAATAGAGAACCCAGATACAAAACTAGCCACATACAGATAACTGATCTTTGACAAAGCAGACAACTATATACACAAGGGAAAAGAATCCCTGTTGAATAAATGGTGCTGGAAAAAGTGGACAGTCACATGCAGAAGAATGAAACAGAATCCATATCACTCGCCACTCACAAAAATTAATGCAAGATGGATAAATGACTTAAATGTTAGGCAGAAAATCATAGAAACTCTAGAAGAAAATTTTTGAAAAACTCTTCTAGATATTGGCCTAGGCAAAGAATTTATGAAGAAGACTCCAATGGCAATCGCAGCAGCAACAAAAATAAATAAATGGGACTTGATTAAATCAAAAAGCTTCTGCATAGCCAAGTGAATAATTAACAGAGCAAATAGACAATCTACAGAATGAGAGAAAATATTTGCCAGCTATACATCCAATAAAGGACTAATAACCAGAATCTACAAAGAACTCAAGCAAATCAGCAAGCAAAAATCTAACAACCCCATTAAAACAACTCAAAAAACACATGAACAGAAGCTTCTAAAATGAAGATAGACAAATGGCCAATAAACATACGAAAAAAATTCCCAGTGCCACTAATCATCAGGGAAATGCAAATCAAAAGCAAAGTGAGATATCACTTTACTCCAGACAGAATGGCTTTTATTAAAAAGTCCAAAAACAATACACGTTGGCATAGATGCGAGAGAAAAGGACGTTTATACGCTGTTGGTGGGACTGCAGATTAGTACAACCTCTGTAGAAAACAGTATGCAGAGTCCTCAAAGAACTAACAGTAGACCTATCATTTGATCCAGCAATCTCACCACTGAGTATTTACCCAAAGGAAAAGAAGACATCTTATCATAAATACACCTGCACACGGATATTTATTGCAGCCCAATTCATACTTGCAAAGATGTGGAATCAACCCAAATGTTCATCAATTCATGCGTGGGCATGAATGTGGCATATGTATACCATGGAATACTACTCATCTATGAAGGATAAATTTGTGCCTTTTGCAACAATTTGGATGGAACTGGAGACCATTATCCTAAATGAAGTATCTATAATGAAGAATGGAAAAACAAACCTCACATGTACTCACTACTACCTTGGAATTAACTGATAAGAACATATGTGCATAGAGGGAAGTAAATCTCAAAGGAAATTAAGTAGGGAGGAGAGAGAGGAGGGGATGGGTGAAAAGCTACATAACGGGTACAATGAACACTATCTGGGTGACAGCGCACTTTTAACCCTAACTTGAGCCTTACCAAAGCATTCCATGTAACCAAAAACATTCGTACCCCTATAATACTTTGAAATAAAAATAGAAATAATAAACTAATTGAAAAAAGACTTGTTGAGAGGCAAAAAAATAAAATGTTAAAATATATAGTTATGTATATACATACACTTATGCACATGCATACAACCCAATAGCATATATATGTATTTATAAACATAAAAAATAAGCACAAGAGTTGAATAACTAAAGGAATAAACAGCTGCAATAAATATCAGTTATAGGATATATGTTCTTAATACGTAAAGAATTTTTACTATTTTTAAAATAAAATCTGCACCACAATAGTAAAGGAACAATGCTATGAATAAGTAATTCACACACAAATATAAATGGCCAATAATAAAAGCAAAATTATTTAATTTTACCAGCTTTCAAAGAAAAACCAATTAGAAAAGCTAAATGCTATGTTTTTACTTTATCAAAAGGATTAAAACCCGAAACGTTGAAAACAATACCCAACAGTGTCAAGAATAAAAGAACACAAAAAATATTCAGATATCTCTTTGAGGATTGTAAATTAGTAAAACTTTTGTAACAACATAGATTGAATAAGGAAAGAGAAGCCCTACGGTATTTCGAACAAAGAAAGTTTAATAGAAAAAATTATGTAACCTTTAACATCGAATAGGTGTAATGAGGTATTGGCTAATAAGAAGCAAAAGAATGCTAAAGAGCATAGGAATGCTAAACAATACATATAATGTATAGCATGTATTATATGCTATAATGTAATAGCATATAATATAATGTAACATGTTATAGTACATAAATAATATATAGTGTATATCGTATGTGATATATTCAATAATATATGTAATACATGGCATACATAATACATATAATATATACGGCACATAATATGAGATAATATAACATAATAAATATGTAATAGCCACAACCCCTAGTGATGCGATAGCACGCCTCCACTCTAGGGCTACGGTGCAGACCTCATGGGAGAAGCTATGGCTGTGGCCCTTTGGGATGCCAGAGAATTCACTGTGATAATGCACCTGTGGAATTCGTTGGAACTTGCTAGAAATCCATCCTTTCAGGTGCCAGCAAAAGATGGTAAAAGATCGTCTTCCCGCCGGAGGCAGTCTGTTACAAAACCAGCAGCTTCCTTCTGGGGGCTGCTGCCGCGTGCTGCCAGCTGTCGCGCACCGTTGCAGTGGAGCTGGCGAAGCTATGACAGCTGCAGCAGCGTGCTGAGCGAGAACCTGCATGCGCCGCAGAGCCTGGACACTGGCGTAGTTGTCCGTGCTGGAGAAGCTTGAAGTGGTTGCAGGTGCAAACAAGCACACTGGAACCAGGGATCAAAACCCTTTCCCTCTGCGATCTCTTCCCAGTGTCCTCTACTGATGAAGCTTGTGAGCCAGCAAAAGAAACCTATTTAAAGGCCCAGATGCATTTTCATAGAACAAGCAAAAACATCGTTTGAATTTGGAGTTAGGCAATAAACTGGTAACTGGTACGTCATTGTTTTGTATGACTTGTAATTATGTTTAAAGGGGTAGAATGTGCATAATGGTGGGAATGCTGAGGTATTAAAGATGCAATTTTCATACTTTCCAAGTTTGCCTGGACTCTATCTCAGTTGTGAATCTGAGGTAATCTTGGCATCTAATTCTACTCCTATAGCTCATTGAGGTCTTTTGGGTTTCCTTGTTTTATTTTTGCATTATTTCATATTGAAGTATATCACTTTGCCAATTTTCAACACTCTGAATGCTACTCAAATTTTAGACCTTGGAGAACGTACCCTCTGGAATCATGCAGTGTTCAGTGCACATGGCCATGTACGGTGACCCTGCCAACTGCATATGTCCTTAATGAAGGAACATACCCTCTTTGAGCATAAACTTCTCATAGATAGTATAAGTGGATTAGAGAAGATTAGCTCAAAAGCCTTATGATTCTGTGCCATTTCTTATTTATATCAAGCTCTTTTAATGCCATTTGTAATAATGAACTGGTGGAGGACAATTTGCAATGGCTCCCTTAAAAGAGCTACCTAAAATAAATGAGGTAGAAAACCGCATAGTTTAAATAAC
This sequence comes from Indri indri, assembly GCA_004363605.1. Taxonomy (NCBI): domain Eukaryota; kingdom Metazoa; phylum Chordata; class Mammalia; order Primates; family Indriidae; genus Indri; species Indri indri. The sequence goes on from RJWJ010002686.1 coordinate 17,728, forward strand.
GATGTCTCATAATCTAGCCAAGTCACCACAGAGGATATTAAGATGATTTTAAATTTCCCTGGATACCCAAAACTGCTTGTTATGGCCACAACGCTGGCTTGTTGATGACATCAGTGCCACTGTGAACTCCAAGACTAGTTAGAGTTCCAGTTGGTACCATTTGTCTATTACATAGCAAAGCCCACTCCCACGGTGGGGCATTGCATGTTCAGGTGACCCTGCTATCCGATTCATGCCTTTTGCATTACATTGTTTAATAATTTATCCAGAATTCCTTTACACCATCTCTGGTTCTTACTGAATATTTTCAGAGGCCATTAGTTACACCTTGCTAAAATTTTTTTAAAAAGTTTGGCCTGCGACATTTCACAAATGCTTCACATGTTGAGAAATGACTTATACAGATATCTAAGGATCTTTCCCCTTTCCATTGAAAAATTGTAGAAAATACCTATAGGTCTGTGTGTGACTGTGTGTAGGTATCTTGAAAATTTTATAATTCTTTTTTATACATTCTGGAAATTTTATGATTCTTTATGTTCTATCTTGGAGACAAAAGTATGTTATTTTATTCACTGTCCTTTTAATTTGCATATGTAACTTTGCATCAGGGGTTCATACACACTTAAGCGCTCAATAGATACCAAATGTTTAATTTTGAAATTAAAATAATGGTAAGTTTTCTCCTCTTTCAAGAAATTACTAGCAACTAGAAGTTGACTATGAAATGGAAATATAATATTGGTGCTTCTCCCATAAAAGGCATAGTCTGGTCTTCAAAATATTCTTATCACAAATTGTAAACTATGTATTTAAAATATTGCAAAATGATTATTCTAATAAAGAATAGTCTTGTAGCCAGAACTGATCCTTAATCCCTTTCCTTCTCTGTACATTTAAAACAGGGGTTTAGTCACCCTTCTTCTTTACCTCTGAGAAATACTACCAAGATTTTGTTTCTTGTCAAAAGGCATTCTATATGTAACAAAATACTTCTAGCAGTTTGAATACTGTAAAAATGTTGATTTGATATTTGCAAACTCTATCATTTGAATTTTACAGTAAATAAACCATGCATAGATACATAAATAATCCACAGATAAAATACACACACACTATATGTAATGTATAATAATAAATATATAATTGATTTACATTCATGTGGCTACAGAGGTCTTTGTGCCTGTATATGGCCAATCATGTCATCTTGCACTGGTGGATATTCAGTTACACACTCAAATCCGTGTTGCTGCAAGTGGTCTGTAAGTGACAAAAACAAACTGATGGAGACAGAAATGGGAGAATCCCACCCTGTCAGAAGATGAATGAGCTGAACTTGCCTCATGTGAACCATGGCTGACACAAGCAAGGTGGAATCAAAGAGTGAGCAACTTTTGACAACCCATGTTTCACAGCCCTGACCACTGTGGATGGCCGTGATTATCTCCAGACAAAATGACTGTGAGTAAAAGGCTTACATACACTTAAATTAAACACAGCAGGGTTTTAGTAATCTCTGTTTGCATTTTACTTTCTGTTAAGAAGGAAATTGCTTGGTCTTGGAACATTTCATTTAATGGCATTTTTAGTTACCTTTTGTACTTCTAACTCCATAGTCTAAATTCACTCCAAATTACCCAGTAAGACATAGGAAACTTTTGTCCCTTTTTGTTTGTTTTTTTAAATTGCAGTAGCTTCCTTACCAATTTTACTAAATTAAGTGTGTTTTAAAGCATCTCAGTTCTCGAGACTTAATTATCCCAATCTCTGGGTGAAGTATAGCAAACAATACAAACCCCATTTATGTAATTTATTTTGCAAAAGGAAATAATGGAATGCAGTTGTGTTAATAATATACACGTTTCTGTATTTTTTTCCCCCTTTTTTGACAACAACATAGCAAAACCATGTCATTCTGAAACAAAAGCTTTAAGGGCATTTTGAAGCTTTGGTTTGTCCATGTTCCGCTTTTAGTAGAAGGCAGTAAAGTGCATAACATTATATGCCTTTTGAATATCATGAAAGATTTTGTTTTGTTTTCTTTATTTTATCCTTCCATCAATGAATATTATTGATACTTGCCTATAATAAACTCTGAATAAAGATCATGGCTTGTAATTATTATGTGTAAATAAGAAGAAAAATATGTAGGTACTTCAGTAGCTGAAACACTATTCATTATATCCCAGCAGAGTAAAATCTAATTGTTAGACCACATACGGTCTAGAAAACTTTGGTTTAAACTTCCATATAATAAGAAAATCTATCATTCTCTTTCTTGTCTAAAATAGGGGAGTTTTGAAATCCCAGGGTCCAGGATTATGTATTATTTAATATTAATACTACTCAGTGCAATCAGTGAATTTTTCTAATTTGGTGAATGTTACCTGCTGTATCATATAAATTGGAGGTTAATTAATTTGTTTATGTTGTACTCTTGGAAGGTGGTTAACTATACCTTTGCCCCAAGATTGGATTGCTAGATCGGACAGGGAGAGTTTGACGGAGAAAAATGGGGCACAAGCAGAACAAATAAAAACCACTCCCTCCGTAAGACAAACTCACAAATAAACAAAAGTAAAAAGAAAAACACTTCAAGTAAGGTAGCTACGTATAGAATAGGTAAATATTCAGATATGCGGGCTTACATAGGTACATCTTTAGCCTGTGTGTAAATACATCCATGTAAGAATAGACATATTCACACATATGTCTAGACAGGAAGGTAGATAGACTGACAGAAGTTTGAATTATCCATAGGCAGCAGTTTAACTGGCTTATAGATTGGATTTAAAATTCAGCAGGAGCAAGCCAAGTGCCCCCCTCCCAGGAAAAGTGAGTTTTAGGAGCGTGCCTGTTGAGGTTTTGACTTCCAGATCTCCATGGGGCACAGTTGTGGTCCCAGGTCTCAAGCCTTCTCATGATTGCCAGTGGGAATACTGTGTCTCGTACCCAAACGTCCCTTCCTGACAGCCTGCCCCCAACCATAGAGATCCAGCTCTATGGCTTGGCTCCATAACCCCCACTCTGAGGGAGCTGCAATCGTGACCTCATCATTAACTACCTGTTGTGGAACATCATCCTAGTAATCGTGAGATATTTCAAGCTCTTTACTGCTTTCTAACCACAGATGATTCATTTTAGGTGACTGAAAGTTGATAGTAGAATTGTTTTCATATTGATTTGAATACGTCCTTTCTTCCCTGACCCACCCTCAGTTTTTAAATTCTAATTTATTGAGAGTTAATTCTCTACATTGTCATCCTATCAATATTTTCATTGTCACCAGGGAAATGTAGATACTCCACATCCTACATTTATGAATCAATTTTTGATTTTTTATTGTTGCTTTCGCAAGGAAGAAACACCTACCTGGTGGTGAGAGAAGGCAAATGTCTTGTACCCTGAGTCTCCTGTTTCCTTAGCAATAGACGTGTCTAGAGTACCATCACAGAAAATAGAAATAATTTGTTCTTAAAATAGTTATCATTTCCTTCTATGATTAAAACATGGTAATATTCAATATATTAGAGTCATAATTTTTTTTTTCATTTGCTGATCTTTCCTCTGGTTTTTGAAGAAGAAAATCCAAGTGACAAGGACCTGAGACCTCACCAGTTTATACTTTAGAGAAGACACTCAGGATCCTCAAAATGACTCATGCCTTAGTGATGTCTTCCTGGTAATGATATCTTCTGTGACCCACTCACTACTATTGCTATATTGTGAGATTTCACTTAAAATTTTACTCTTACCTGGTTTTGTAACTAAAATTAATTGAACCACAAGATATAAAGTATAAAATTTTATGGACGGGCTAAACAAAATAATCATTTTATAAATGTGAAGGTTGAAATATGATCATGCTTATGCTCCCAAATGAAAAGGAAAATATATATGATTATGAGTATAAATATGTGTATCCAATTTGTATCTTCATTGCTATATACATATCTCACAATTAAATCTTATACCTAGAGTAATAAATTAAAATTAGTTTTCCCATTAGCTAGCATATATTTATTTATGCAGAACTCAGAAGATCTGAATTTCAACTCATCCTCTCAGGTTTACAGACATTTAAGCACATTATTAGGAACTGTGATTATTTGGCACACCAACACTCAGGTATCACCCAACTTCATTACTACCTGATTAATTAACCTGTTTAAAGTGTGAAAGTTGGCACCTTGTCATTAGAATCCATGGGAATAACTAATGAGAAACTATGAAATAATTTGTTTCTCAATTAAAAAACCTGAACCAAGAGGTTTTATCTCATTATTCTTGTTTCTTGTTATCACCTATAGAAAGCCAAGAAGATTTTGCAAAACTTACTGTCTAAAGAGAACAGGCTATGTAACATCTCAGGGAACATTTCACAGATCTTTAATAAAATGTGGTGTTATTCAACAGTAAAAGGTAATCCAAGAAGGTTCCTGGAATAATATATTCATTATGGAGCATCAATGTGAAAACTAGGCACTTTTATCTCGTACCTGGTTCAGGTTTAAATAAGGTTTCTGTATAAGAAAAGAGAGAAGGAAAAGTAATCTAGTTCAATTTAAGTCTGTGTAAAGAGAGTTTCAGGGAAAAAATATCATGAGAGATAATTAGTATTAGAGTACTATTAAATTACGACATTTTCATATTTTAAAAAACACAGCCCCAAGCCCAAATTTCTCTCAATGTGATTTTATTCAGCGGCCACATCACAACATCATTCAAATAGAGAAAAAGGCAGTGAAGTTTTTAATTTCAATTGTTTCCCCTTGCTCTACGTTTGTAAGACCATACATGTAAAACGATGCTGAGGTATCAAAGGTACTTTCCTAACCTAGAATATTTTGTAGTGTTTATAGATTCACTCTCCTCTCCATAAGCTATTCATAGAATTTACAAGTGCCAATTAAGTAAATGTCTATAGTTTACATTTAACAGCCAAAAGTTTTTCTCAGAAGTAAAATGAACTTTCTTGCACTGGTTATTTTACATACATCTCTCTAGTTAGTAAGCCTTTCGTGCTCTGAACCATGGCAGGATATAGACTATAGAATCTATCCAATGTAAAGCTAGGCATAAATGAACACAGATGTTAATTAATTGGATATCTCTATTTAAATTCCTGGAAATATATTCTGGATCATGTCTCCTGCTTCCTCGTATAAATCTTTAAGCTGAGGCCACCCGCATTTAGTGAAGGAAATAGTCAAATATTTAAAAGCCACATGCATATTTTTCTAAAATCAAGATTTTGTAAAGATAACCACAAAATTGGAAATAACAAAATTTAATTAATCCATTTTAGGAAAAAAAAACCCTCCATACCTGTTTTAGACTCTAGGCTTTATAATTTTATTAAGTGGCAAAATATCCTAGAAAAAAATAAAGAACAAGCTGTTGGTGACACAATCTAAATATCTTTGCTTTTATTTCCTGAAAAGACTTCCCTTGGCAAACAATAAAAAAAATTAGAGTCAAGTCAAGCAGATATATAATGATAGTAGCTATTATTTGTTGAGCACCAGTGGTAGACCAAACCGTATATTAGCTATTTCACACGCAAACTTCATTTATGTCTTACCACTCTCAAGAGTTTGTATAATTATGGCCATTTAGAGATAAAGAACTGTGGTCTAATAGTATTTAGTGTCTTGTCAGACTTTATATTCTGATACCAATTTCCATAATCTCTCTCTACATTACGTTGCCTGTAATCAACAAATAATATAACATGGAAAATATTCTCATACAATATAATCTATTAATAAGTGCCTAACTACACTACAGTGTGAGATTATTTATTTGTTTTTAAAGATGTGAAACAGAATTTAGGGGTAAAAACTGTTTGATAGAGTCAGTTATAAAGCAAAAACAATAAAGATAAATTTAAAATCAAGTCTCAGACTTTTTTCAGAAATTATATCCATCAGAGTTTAGCATTACTGACAGATAATATAGCTAATATCGAAGTGAGTAATTAAAATCTGCCAAAACTAGAGAGGCAAGAAAATAATTTGCCAAACAGAGCTATCAGGGATCAGGGAAAAACTGCATTAATTGTTTTAATATGGTATATCCTCCTAAGTAAAAAAAGAAAAAAGAAAAAAAGAAAAAGAAACAAGAGGAAATGAAATAAAAAAAGGGGGGGGGGGTTCCTGTTAGGGCAGCATCTTTATCTTATTTGTGTAAGATTAGATATTTAAACTTTCATACCAGTCTGAAGTGAAGGGGAAAAAAAAGACCTAAAATTTTAAAAGCATCAATATCATTTCAAGGTAAACAACAGCTGCTTTTAAAATGATTAGAGGATTATTTGTACTTTCCTTTTTGGGTCAAAATTTAAGCTTTTAAAAGAATAAAGTGATTTTCAAAGAAAATATATGAAGAACAGATATTTAGACTAATGGAAGATGAAAAAAAAAAGGATTTGAAATTAAATGATGATTGTTAAGCCCAATAATGTGTCAAGAGAAAAGAATAAATAACAAACAGATAAAACAGACACTGAAAATGCACCAAAGACAAAGACACTATCTTAAAGAGCATACTGGCAGTTCAATAATAACAATAAGTAGTTTACGCAGAGTAGTACCGTGTCCCTGATCCCTATATATATTTGATACTAATATTTATATTTTCTGTATATTAATGTGTCAATATATTTTGTGTAAAGTCTCTTAAAGTTTACTCTTAAAGTTTTATGACCTTTCTACTACTGTGTTGAGTTTAGTAATACATGTAGCATCTAATAATACTCAAATTATGCATGCCAACATGGAGAACCCTGTCTACATTAACTACTGTAAAACATTAAAATGGAAAAAAAAAAAACCCTGTTTTATAGTTTCTAATTGCCCGATGTCGTCAACAACTTTTGTACATAAGTTGATGTTCTGCTGCTAGTTTTTACTCCACCTGGACTCATTCTGTGGGGTAATAGTTACATCACTGCATTTTGACCCTTTTATTCGGAAGTCTCCAGAGTACCAGGAAATGGGTGTCTCTACTGGGAGTGTGACTGCGAAGCTCTGAATTGGTGGCATTCCTGGCAATGTTTTTAATTTATTTTTATGTCAGTAGTGAGAAGCATTACTATTGTTTAATCTTATCTCCACTCCAGAACTAAAGGGAGTGTATTATTTGACTTCCTTCCTTTGTTGTCCTCCAATAGCAGGGGTCAGGTTCTACTTTATTCGGCATGCACTGGAAAGGAACACAAACAGGAGTAAATCAAGCTAAAAATAATCCATGCCTACGCACTTCGCTGCATCCAGTCTAACCAGGCTTCTTCCACCTCACCTCACTTGCATGTTGATTTAAGCCAGCGTCCCAACGTCACCCTCCTAAATTTCTGACACAGTCACCTTTACCAACCACAAATGCTGGTTTGAAATTGAATTGAATTAGCTCCTATCAAAAAATGAACAATGCTGTAGCATGGGAAACTTCCTCAAACCTGTCACTCTGTCTCCACTATCGACTCACATGGGAACCATGGCGTTGTTCAGTTTATATAGTCAGACACCCCCACCCATTAAGACATTATTCAGGGAACACACTGAACACTACCAAGAACACAACCTGGGAAAAACGCATCACGATTCTAGATTTTTAAATCAGTCACATAGGAAATCCTTATAAATGGGATCCTTTAAAAGAGGATTGTTACTCTATCAAACAAACTATAATCCTATTTAAGCAAAGCAGGGAATATATTTTAAGAGTATTTTAAAAGTTACAATGATCAATAGGGTTTTAATAATGACAGTTGTGAGTTTATAAAACCCTTCTTTACATTTGGCTAGCCCAGGTCAATTTCTAATTTTTTACAGAAATATCATCTGCTTTCCTAGTGAAAGATTGATTATTCCTCTTGAGAAAATATAGATAGTGCTGAAGAGTTGTTATCTTCCTAGATTGGATTAATGACAGCAGGTAAGATACGGAAAATGTCTAAATCATTAGCACTTGATCACTATGTATAGTTACAAAGCGTTGGGACAGAGTTGGACCATGTTAAGTGACTTAATGTGTACCAGATATTTCATGCACTTCATTTATTTTTCACAGCACTCTGAATGGTAAAAAGTCTCATTCCGTTACACAGGTGAGGATTCAAACTAGAGAGACAGTAAGCATCTAATTTGGGGACAGAGAGATATTCATCGATGAATCTGGTATTTGGACACTCCGTTGTTGTCAATTCCAGTTAGCATATGTGTTTGTTTGGTTGGTTGGGTGTTTGTTTTCTCTCTAAGACGTGCTGTTTCCTACTGGTGGAATCCATATAACAGGTTACTTTAAGGAGAGGAGCTCTCTCAATCAGGCCTAGTGGGTAGAAATGCACAAGTGTGACTTGATACAGTAAATGGGCCTGGTGGCCACCCGCGCTCTTCCAGGTGTTGCACGGGAACGCTAGGGCCTGGTAATGCAATTAACAGCTCCAAAAGCTTTCTGTCCATTGCTACTCTTGACATTTAAGATTTGTGACAACTTATTACCTTTCTTGTCTCCCCTGGAAATGCTGTTTACCAAAAGAACTTAATCCTAGGGTCTCATCCATACTCTATTTGTTAAGCAATCATGAAGTTATCACTAGGATACTAATTTGAATTTAGAAACAAATTAAGCTATTTAACTCTTGATGTCAGTGTCTCCACCCATGAAGAGAGAAATCAATTCTTTTTTTTAATTGATAAGAAATTATATTCAAAGCCTTGAAAGTATTTTCACTTTAAAAAAAAAGCATAAATAAAGTATAATGTTTAATTCTCCACCAATATTTATATTGTTTGTATTTCAAATCATGGAGATCATCATGTCTTTTGTTATTATCATTTGTATGTTTCCTTTTGGGGTAACAATATACCTTTCATTTTAAGTAGTGGAATTTCAAAATAAATTGCAAAACAAATCAATCTCCAATAGATAAATGAAAAATGTGCAATGAAGCTAAAAACATTCTCCACAAAGGTGCTGGTTGGCTGTGTTGCTTAGCTACCCACGACCACACAGGCTGACAGTACCATGAACTCCCAGGCTGAGGTGGGTATAATTACCAACCAGGTTTCCATTTCATTAAGTCCCACTTACAAATCTCAGGAATTTTGAAATGTGCGTATTTAGAAGATTTCACTCCTGTAAATTAGGACAAAATTTACTTCTTTAAAAAAATCAAATGTTCACAAGGTGTTTATGGATAACAATTAAACTTGCAAAAGTTGGAATAATGATATTTTTCAAGGCAAAATTTTAATTTTAAAGGAAATAACTGGATCCAAAACTGAGGGCCAGAAAATATTCTTTTTCTTTCTTTAATCATGAAATTGTTTTTCATTTTTGCTTTAAATACGAATAAAATTATGATCGAAAAACATAGAACTGCTTTGTTGTCCTGAAAAATTATAACACATTGGTTTTTCTTTGCCAACAGAGGTAATTTTTTCATGCTCCTGTTCCCAACTCTAATGTTTAAATGGAGGTTAATTTCTCAAATATCTGAGATGATTTAGCAGAGTCTTGTGCAGAGAACACAGTAATTCTGTTCATCAGACAACAAAGCACATTAGCAGATATTACCAAGTCACTACTAAAAGGCAAGTATAAAGGAAATACAGAAATTCATATCCCTTCATAATTAACATACAAAGCTTTGAGTGCAGATTACAGTCAGATTATGATGAAGTAAAGAAGTACATTTGATGCTTGTTTTATAGATTTCTTATCATACTTATCTGAAAAATATATGCATTCATTTAATTCCATAAGCCTATAATTGAAACAAATAGCTGAAATCCATTTATATAATCTGAAAATAAAAAAGATTATGTTGCAAGTATATTCACATCCATTTACAATCTAATAAACCGAACAGCATTTTACTGTCCATTTCCTTTATTCTCTGTAGAGTTAGAACTTTTGCCCCCTGATGTGGCTGAATTTGCCTTATTTAAAACTTTAAAAAAATTACTAAAATAATACATGCATAAGATAACACATGCCATAGTACAAATTAATATATGATGAAATCAACAGTCTCTGGCTTTTTTCCTTACTACCCTAGTCCTACACTTATTTTTTTCATAGTTATGATTTTTTTGAGGTAAAATTCACGTAATACAAAAGTAACCATCTTAAAGTGGACAAGTTAGTGGCATTTAGTACTTTCATAATGTTGTGCAACCATGGCCTTTATCTAGTTCCAAAACAATTTCATCACCCCCAAAGGAAGCCCCATAGCCATTAAGCAGCTACTCCACACTGCCCTTCGCCCTACTTTGGCAACCACCAATCTGTGTTCCACCTTTATAGATTTACCTATTCTGGATATTTCATATAAACAGAATCATATAATATTTGACATCTTGTGCCTGGCTTCTTTCCCTTAGCATAATGTAATAGTTATAATTTTTATTCTTCAGGAAGAAATTCTTATAATTTTTAGTAATATATTTGTATATTTTACAGACAATTACCTGTTGACTCTGTGGAATGAAATAAGAATATTCATCCTGTATTCACAATTCCCCCTCCCCATTCATTGTCTGAGTTGCTTTATTTTTCTCCATTTTTCCATTGGTTGCTATGGTAATTTAAGTGATATATTTAAACCTATATTTTTGTTCCTTTTTCAATAATATCTACTAACTCCATATTTTACAAATTGAAGGTATGCAAAGTATACATTTTCCTCTTCCTTTTTTCCCTTTTGTTACACCTTATCTTCTCTCAGTTACACTTGAAGTTTTCAATTGTCAAAATGTATGCATTTATTTACTCTTCAAATATTAATCGAGGACCCACATTTATTATGAACACTGTTTTAGCTATAGAGGGTACAAGTTGTAATAGATGATTTTTATCCTGTAATTGCAAACAAGTCCCCCATGCCTTGACAGTAGATTGACTCTAAAACCAAGAAATAGTGCTTACAATAATAGAAAGTATTAATAGTAAATATTGTTCAACAGTAGACCAAGTAGTCTACTAAAATTATTTTTCATTTGCTGCATGTACAATGCCATTTTTGAACCAATCGATTATAAATTAACCTATATTCAAGATTAAAATACATTCTCCTTACTTGAGCTCCCCTACTTTCTTTAAAGCATGCCTCTTTTTAATTTGCTTTGTATTTGGACCATAACATTCTTATATATTTCTCTGGCATGTTTGTTTTTGGGGGGGCGTTTCTAATTTTCTTTTTATCTGCCATCTTACTTTATTAGATTCTGAAGTTTTTGCCACCTTTCAATCAGAATTTCTCCTTCTTTGAGACCCCTTTTCTTTAGAAACCTTTACTCTGAAAACCGTAATCCTCCTCCTCCAATTTGGAACAATTGTCTTCTAACCTATTATACAGGTTTCACACTGAGTACCTTTCATAGATCTGTAGAATTACAGTCACTGTTTCCTGGATTACTTGCCTTCTTCTTTGGTGATTTATTCTATCCTTTGGCTGTAATTTATCTTCAAATATTTCTCTATGACAAATGCATGAGAGGTAAGTGTTCTGTGCCCTTGCTTGTTGAAAATCTTTATGATTTTATTTTACTTTAATGATAGTTTTTCTGGGTATAAAATTTTGAAAGCATTGTACCTTTTCCATCCAGCATCCATTAATGTTGATAAAATCTATGATAACAGAATCATTTTGTTTTTTATAAATAACTTTTTTCTTCTCTACAAGTTTTTAAGACATTTTGTTAATCTCTAATGTTCTGAAATTTTATAGTAATATGTATATTCATGAATCCTTTTATTCTCATTCAGCAGAATAATCAGGGAGACCTTTAATGTTCCTAATACATATGTCTTCTCACACCTCTTTTCCCATTTTTTTGTTTCTGGAACAAATTAGATATTAGATCATGTCGCTCTGTGTGTTTGTGTTTCATAGTTTCCAATTCTTTTGCTTTTGAATTTTTTTTCTATTTTCCAGTCTTCTTGAGATAACAGCCCTTTAAAGAAATCTCTAATAACTTTTTTTGATAACATTTTTTCTAATATCATGTTTGTGTTTTCTAGGTGTAATATAGCCCCGATTCTCTGTTAATGCATTAGATTATTGCTGGGTCTCTTCTCTTGGCAGGGATTCTGAAAGAGGATCATGAATGGATTCACTATCCCCCATTTGCTTTATGTTGAGCAGTAGTCACTTGTGCAGACTTTGGAGCTCCAACCTAACACATACCAAAATAAAAGGGGCTTTATTTAAAAGCATCAAATTGCAGTAGAGAACTTTTTGGCTATACCCAGACTTTTTATCTTATTTGTTTAATAAAGATAGATATTTAGTTGTTTGCCTGAGTATACATTATAGCCTGTGACTCTGACACTCTCTCTCTTTCTCTCTCTCTCTCTCTCTCTCTCTGTGAGTGTGTGTGTGTGTGTGTGTTCATATTGAGGAGAGAGTTTTATTAAGCAGATATTGCCAAGTAGAGTTTACCATGTATAATTAACCTCTATGTATCACTCCTGAGTCCCCTGACAGTCCCATTAATGTGGGGTCCAGGGCTTCTTAGAGATTTTATTCAGAAGAACTTTTCCCAACATTAATATGGTACAGTCCCTCACTTCCTTCACATTGTTACTCAAATGTTATCTTTTTAATCAAAATGATACTCTAATCATCCTATTTAAAATTGCCACCCACATTCATTCCCAGTATTTTGGAATCCTCTTGTTTTGCTCAAATTTTATGTTTTATCTTTTGCTAACTTAATGGGATCTTTTTTTCACATATTTGAATTAATATACATTTTAATATACTGATGAAGAAATGTCTTAGCTACCAGTTTGACTACTAGAATAATTTTAATGAAAAATCATCAGTTTATTAAGCTACAATTTAGTAGAGCAAAAAACCATGTTAGGATTTTTACACATGAGCACACACTAACTAGAGAAAAAGCAGATCACCTTGAAATTTAGCTACTAGGAGAACTGTAGCTCTTGTTCATATTCATTGCACATCTCTTGGATTCCTGTTGGTTCATGATTTTGCCATAATGGTTTTTTAAATTGAACTTTTCTGGTTAATTTTTCCTTGGGATTCTAGTTTTCTTCTTTCAAAGATTACTGCAATGTATCCCAAAAAGAAATATTGGAATTGGATCAGTTCAGCAGTTAAAAAAAGGTATGAAGAGGAATTGGATAATATCCTAAGGAGATTACATGGAAAACCCAAAGTATTCATATTTTTCAAGCCAGCAATAAGGAAATCTTAGTACGTCAGCTAAAATCACCTACCTGGGAAAGTGAGGCCAGGTTCTATACATTTCTATCCCCCTATGGGAAGAATGAGTTAATTACAATCCCTCACTTGAAGTCTAAGAAATTGAATTTCTGTTAAAATATTGGAAGATGTTAACAAAATGTGCAAGGCTATCAGTTATTTCCAGCAGTTAATTTCTTTTCAAGAATTACATTAGCTATTTTGTGGAGAACCCAGTTTGAATGGTGCATGTTGATGGCTTTTAATCAAGATCATTTGTATCTATGGGTATTTAAGTCTTTAAAAAGTTTTGTTCTGCGGAATAAGAAGTCCCAATATTGCGTGCATATGTGTATGTGTGTGTGTGTGTGTGTGTGTGTGTGTGTGTCCAACAATTCTATCAATAATTTTTTTATTTAATAAAGTCTTTTTCTTTACTTAGGGAAATAAACACATTCTTTCACATGTAAGAGTTGACAGTAAATCTTAAAATGCATTTCTGAAAACATAACTCCATATAGTATTTTATAATTTGCTTTGTAGAATATTTATCAGCTAATGTGCACGTAAATGCAACTTAAATAATGTCTACACCATTTATTCTATTCATTCATCTCAGAAATTCTTTATGTAAAAGTATTTTAGTACATACTGTGTATGCTTTAAGTAACATGAATGAACTTAATAATCATCCTATTAGATTTTCTTTGAATGCACATATGTATATATGGGTAAAGGGAGGGAGAAGGAAAGAGAGTTAGAGGAGTTTGCCACAATAAAATGAAATTATTCTGGGATACTTTCCCAAATGAGAAATTAAGGGAAGGAATAATAATGATAATAATGATAATAATGATAATAATTAAAGAATGATGGGTAAAACTTTACTTAAGTTCAACAAAAACTATTTAGAAAATAATAGGATAAAATTACTCATTTCTCAAGAGAACAATTGTAATGAACATGAGAAAATGTAGGGAAGCAATTCTCTTATAATCTTCGTATCTTTATCATGTGATTCTCTTAGGATGCCAAAATCCAGTCTTCTTAAACCTTTGAATAAGCACTTTTTGTGGGAAAAATCTATTAGCTGTAGTCTTTGGACTTGCTTTTTCTTAAAAATTAATGTCAGGAAGCTAAGAAAATAGCAAGTTGATAATAATACTCGGTATCTTGCAAGAGATTTGTGTTACACATTTTATACATTCGATGTAACCCATTGATTTATGTATTTATGATTTGGATATATCTTTGCATATAACTTTTATGTCACAAGAAGCACAAACAAATACTGAATTCTAGCTAATGATATGAGTGCTAAAGTACTTAGGAGGAATATCGTATCTGCAACTTATTTTGACATGTACAAAAATAATAAGATGGATGAATGGGAAAAGGATGATTACATCTGTGATTAAGCAAAGAAGGTAACACAATAATTGTATAATCTTTGTAATGAATATATGAAATATACTAAAATACACGAAAATTTTTTTCAGCTTTTCAGTATGTTTGACATTTTTTCATGATAAAATTTAGGGAAAAATACTAAAAACGCATTAGTAAACAAATTAAAAATATTCTATGTTCACATATTTTCATATTTCATGTAAAATATTTTATATTCAATAAAATCTTTCCCACTTTTCAAGGACAAAATCTTTAGATATGAAAATAAAATACTTGAGCAATAATTTAATTCAATATTTTGCATTGAAGGTTGTGGGTTTAAAATATAAATATTTTACAAATACATTCCTTTGGTTCATTATTATCTAACATCTTCCATGATCAATTCAATAACTGACAAGTCATTGTGGGCTAGATACGGTATGGGGTGATGTAAAGTGGGATGATGGAGTTTAAGGGAAGTGCTAAGGACAGAGCATGGAGCAGTCTCTGGGGACCGAAGCCACACATTAGGCCGATGCCTTGAATCAGCACAGCTAAGCATTCGTATGGTGGTATCTTCACGGACAAGTCATATCTTCAGAAGGGGACTGAGTTGGTTTCAATTTACACTAGCTGAAAAAAACAATAATTTTTTTAAATGAAATTATTTTAAAACCTGAACAGTTCCTTTTGAAGCAGGAGCAACCTGACTATTCTGAGCTATTAGGTCTTTGGAAGTTTGTTCATTTGCTTGTTTCTTTTAGGGGAATTCTGGAATCACAGTTGACATTCACATACCACAATAAATCTATCTGCAGTGTATGCTACATCCTAAACTAGACCTCGAATCACACATAGCACATTTAAGAAATATCCTTTCTCATGTTTCTGTAAGAAAGATGTCCAAGATATAATTTACTAAAATTTCTGGTTTGCCTAAATGTATAAATACACGTAATCTCCCAGGGATATTTCTTTATGTTACATAAAAGTAGGCAATACAGTGTCCTGGTGGGTGTGGAGAAATTCACGAGTGTGATCAATGAACTCAATTATGGCCCCATTCCAAGGATTTTTTGCTTTCGTTTACAGTGATGCATAGTTGCCTACACACCTGACACTGCTCTCCAAATCTTCTCAATAAATAAGAAAGAACATCAGAGCATGTGTGCACACTCACTCTGCCTTTCTCTCTTGTTCTCTCTCTCTCTCTCAGCTCTTCTGGGTCCCCAGCTGATTTTCTTCGCAAGGTTAGTTGCTAATACATTCCTAGCACCCATGCATTATTAATGCTCCCTGCTCTCCAGGGTGGCAGTGACAAATAGGAAGCAAAATCTACTGACTAGTGGGGAATGTACTTTTTAGTCATGCTTGAATTTTTCAATCCATTCTGCTTGTTGAGGTTTTTTTAGTAGAGATTCTGTGACTGAATGTGCTTTTATATCCCTCTGCTCCCTTCTCCCTTTCCCCAACTTTTTGTTTTTCAAATCCAAGAGGCATTCAAGTAGTCAGAGGAAGGATTATGCATCAGGGCTTTGAGGGGGAGCAGAGCAAAACGAAATTTAAAACAATTAAAAAAACATACCTTTGATGGTGCCCAAAGCAGGAAGGTCATTGTTTCTCTTTACATGTAGTAAGCAGCAGTTTTTACTCCAAAAGAACTATGCACGTAGTTAAATAAATTATACTATTTGAACAAGGTTATGCCAGCTCTAGTATTCCCAGAAATAACAGTAAGTGTGTATCATGAGAAACATTGATTGCTTAATGTACAGATTTGTTTCTTCAGATATAAAATCCTATTCATTCTGCAATATAAAGAAGCAATCTGTGAAGTACTTTCTGAGATGGTTCCTGAATATTATAAACCCCACTAGCAGTTCTATTACAGTGTTTAATTCACAATTACTTCATTTAAAGTATTATACCTTTGCACGTGTGATGATGAGCTTTTGGAGAATACCTTTTTGATGCATAAAGATTTAATTGGTAGAGAACAAAGGAATTGGAATTCCCCCAGCAACTGGAGCCGGAAGTCCTTTCTACCAGGTTTCCTCACTTTGAAGTTAGAAATGACAATCCTTAATATCAAATAGTCAATTGCCACAAATAGTCAATTTGTGTTTGTGAATTTGTTTTTAAAACATGATGATCACATACTGTCATAAGAGAGAAAATATTTCTATAAATTAAAAGATAGAACTAGAGAAGCGATGGGTTTTATATGCAATTTTAATTTCCCCTAAGAGAAGAAGGTACGAAAAACTTTTTTGATTATATATTTTCTACCTAATACTTTGTGAGGTTCTTTCAATATATTATCTCATTTAAATATGACAAATATTCCATGAGGTAGGTATTATATCTGTTTTACAATTAAAAGCAAAATCTGAGACAGTGTAACTCCTTTAGAGAGGGCCTAATAAGTGGCAAAATTACACTGAAATAAATCAATTTGATGCCAAAGCCCATGTGCTGTCCACCAGCACACATGATTGTTGCCTTCTGAGATCTTTAATTTCTATGTTACAATATCATTATATTTGATTCTTACAGTTGCTTAGTAACGATGATGACACATCAAACTACAGAGTCATTTATAGGTAGCTATCATTGGCTTAAACTTACTTAGAAGAGTTTTCAAACATGGATAATTGGTTCAAACACATGACTTTTAAGTACAAATTCTGTTAGAGCACATTATGTGCCAGGTTCTAATACATATATTGAGCCATGAAAGAATTAGCTGAAATAATTAGTGCTTGCTTGTTAAATTAACACCTATGTGTAAGCATAGAATCAGGTATTTGACAAACGAAGGGGGCAAATAAAGGAGATTTCTTGGGTTTCCAAGCATGTGAAGTAGGCCCATTGGGTATCCTAAAGTTAATATGAAATAATAAATAATAGAATAGTCCATTACATGACACTAGAAGTTACTGTGCTGTGGCTCCCCATGACTGATCAGATATAGGTATCTCCACATGTATCCACAAATCCTCCAAGAAGAATACATTTTAAAAAGAGGTCAAATAAAACCACCCATAACCCACACATACAGCATAAGCAGGGAAAAAATTAACCTCCAGAATTAGTCAGTCCCATTTTGAGTGGGGACGTACTAAAATAGGAACAGGTCTGATAGCTTATAAATTAGAATTCTGACTGCTTCAAAGGAATTGGTTTGAAAGTGCATGGGATCAGAGTAGCAATTCTGAGAAGGTAAACTCCCTAGAGCAGATTGAAGCAATTTGGAAGGGTATGGCATACTTTAGAGATATGGCAAAGAAAGAAAAGAAGCAAACAAGCAATTATCACTGAGCAGTTGATGGAAACAACCACCACCAAAAAAAAAAAAAAAAAAAAAAAAAGATCATAGAATCAGAAGATGCACCAATCCATTCCTAATACATGGAATTTATTATTAAAGAAATTGAACTTCTCTGTAGCAATAAAAGAGGGTTCAACTAAACTAAGAAACCCAGTACTACTCAAAATCTTTATTCCCTTCCATGTCTTACCTGTTATTGCTGGCCCTGGAAACTCTACCACATTTAAAAATGAATAACAATAAAATAGCAGGAACCACTCATGCAAATTGACATGAGGAAAAAAAAGTGATAATCAACATTATTCAATTGATCAAAATATTAACAAAAACCTGAGGTAGGAAACAGAATAAAACTGTAACTCGATGCTATAAAATAAATTAAGCACACATTATTTGGCAGATATAAAAGTACATATCAAATCAGCATAGAAATTATCTTAAAACTAAAGATATAAAACAAAAGTTGACTAAAATCATGAAAATTCTAAGAAAAAAGACACGATTATCTCAGAAACAAAATTAAATTACAAGGTGCCCATGGAAAATTAGATTTGATTGAAAGTATAGTTAAGAGGTTTTGAGGAATGAAATCAACTAACAGAATAAAACCAAAATAAATAAATTAGAAATATGCAAAAAAGTAATTGATACAGAAGAAACACAAATGAATTATTTATAATCTTTCTAGTCCCGTCAACTTGCACATTCCAGTGAAGAGGATTTTCTTCAAGTCCCACAAGCTACTGAGCAGGGAATTCTAATGTCATCAGACAGGAGTTTCCTGGATCCTGGGGCTGGGACAGGTTAAGTTTGAAAAGGCGCTATCATTCAGGTTAGCAGAGGTGGGATCTAGAAAATTGAAGACAAACAGTTATTCATCCAAGCACCTATTGAGCTGGACCAAGCAACATAAATAGCAAGCAAGATTCCACTCTCAACGGTTTCCAGTCTTGCCAGAAAGACATGATGAGGATACTCGTAAAACACCACACCAAAGTGATTCATTTCTTATGGGAGATAGAGGTTAAATTGTACGGAAGTTTAGAGGTAAGAGAAATCATCACCCTCTGGGAGCAAAAGAGATCACCTATTCCAAAGATTTCCCAATGGCTTAAATCATTTTTGCAACACAAACGTCGGAAAAGTTTTTACATTAAAACAAAATAACATTAGTCATGTTCTGACCCAAACACATATTATCCTTCTTGTTTGCCCATGTTGTTCCCTAGATGGAACTCCAGATGTCTTTATTCTGTTCTTAAAAATCTGATTCATGAATCAAAGAAATAAAAGATGCTGTCATTTTGGTATAGGGCTCTGAAGCTCTTTCAAAAGAATTTTCAAATCTGTTATTTTAAATAGTGACATTGTTGGAGTAATAAGGATATAGTGTCTCATGGTTGTGACTCAGAACACCATACCTCTTTTGATATATACACTTCCCATATATTTTTAAAAAATCTGTCATAGTTATACCTCGTGTGAACTAAATAATCCATCAACAGCAGATCTTTCCTTCCAGATCCTTCCTTCAAGATTTTTTTGCCTCTCTACAGTCCCTCTCCAATCAACAGCAGTAGTCTTTTAAAAACGTGAGTTTTCATGTCATGCTCTGCTTAAAACCCTCTAAAGATTTCCACTGTAGTGCCGCAGCTGCAAGATGCTATGTGAGCAAGGCCCTGCCCAACGCCTGTCTCCACTGCTCCATCCATGGCCCGGGTGACACCTTTCCAGCTGCCTAGTACCCTTGCTCTTCCTTGAATAGGCCAAGCTTTCTAAGGACTGAAGCTCATTCCCTCAGCTCACCCTGCTGCTCATAAGATACTTTCCTCAAATTTTTATGTAGCTGTCACCTGCTCTTCAAGAATGAACTTGAAGGCACCTCCACAGAGAGCACTTTCCTAGTCACTTTGTCTAAAGTAATGCCAATGCTGCCCATCTCTCCTTCCTGGTTCACAGAATCCTGTGGCTCTTTACTTTGCTTTATTGTTTTCACAGTACCTATCACAAGTACATTTGATTAAAGGTTTACTGTGTCCACACCCTCGAACTGTATGTGCCATGTCTATCTTGTTCACTGCTGTGTCTGCAGTGCCTAGAACATGTTTATCAAATGAACATGTGACTCAATGAATAAGGAAATAAAAGAATAACTAAATGGATGAATGACGATAGTGGAATTTGATTCATCTCACCCAGCTTTTCTCCTTCCTGATGGTTATTAGGGAATAGTTGCTTACCTGTGGAAGGAAAAAAGGGTCTCTGTTTTTCTTCTTCCACTTCTTGGGGCTTTATTCGAATTGAGAGGGTGACTAAAAAATGTTGGTTTAAAATTGTGATGAACTAAATTGTCTAGTATTTAATGTTATGTTACCTGATTACCATGTTATTCAATCTTCCTCCAATTAAACACTCACATAGAGTTAGTTAACTGATGTTAAAAATGAAAGAAGAAAAAAAATACACAGGTACCATGTGCATACAGTTTCACACTTATTGATAAGTAAAAATGCCTGCTGTTCTGCTACTGGCAAACAAGCACAAGAGAAATGAGGGAATGTAGAAGGTGTTTCAGAGTAAAATGACAGCTGACGGATATTTCCCTAAGATGGATGTTTTTGAACGATTTTCAAAACTATGCTAACTTTTACCTTCTAAGTTATAGAGGCTTAGATTTTCTTTGACAAAGCAGAGTCTGGAGAAGAGTGACAGTTAATAAAAAGGAGACATAAAGTTCAAGTTTACAGAATGGCAAATATAAAAGTGCATATTTTTATATTTCCTGTGTGAGTAGATTTTATCATTTCTCGTAGTGATTCAGACATTAAGTAAGAAAGAGAAATATCACTGGCCAGGCATCCATAGAAATGGAAAAACAAGGACCAGGAACAGAGGCAGCTCCCTTCTTTTCAGTCCTCAACTGTTGCTTTTATTTAAAGTTTCCAAATATTAGCTATGAATGCTAGCGTGGTCAGGGCCATCATAGACAAAATTATTTAATGTTAAAAAAGTAGAGAATAATTATTAGTGCTGAAGAAAAAATCAATTTATTCTTTTTCTTGTTGTTCAGCTATTGTTCCTTTCTTTAGCTGTAAGTACAAACGATGTCTAGCACAGAGGCTTGAGACCATGAGGCCACTTCATGGTGCCTCTCCTGGGAACAGCAGCAATAAAGAGAGACAGTGTGGAAGGAAAACAGTAAAGATGAAGTCTATATTCAAAAACATTAGACAAGTTAAAATATTGATAAGCTTCCTTATCTGTAGGCTCTGAATATCTGCATGTATTTCTGAACACCAAAGCCACGCATTTAATTCTGGTGAAGGTTTTTGTGAAAGCATGTAATTTTTTGCAGTGTCTCATTTCATTGTCATAGGATATACTTCCTCACACAGAATCTGTAGCTATACCTCACTCAGGCACTGTCAGTTTGGTTCCTGAATAGATTCACTCAAAATCTGGAAAGAGGAGATGGGGAGAGAAGCGAGGAGGAAAGAGAGAGATTAAAGAAAGAAGGAAGGAAGGAAGGAAGGGAGAAATGAAAAGTTTAAAAGTTATCAACCACAAATGCCATGGATTTATGAAGGAAATAATCAAACAAGCTTTTTGGCAAAATTTGCTAGGTGGTTTAACGAAGAAGTAGCTTAAATGTATATTTATCTAGAGAGTCATATTCTATAGTGGAATCTACTACATTAGTCTTTGGAAATGTTATAGAGCATTTGCCTGGTAGCTCTTTCAGAGTCCTGTAGGTGCAGATTTTCATTTTTTAAAAAAGAAGATCTCATGATACTACTTGCAAGGCTGACAAATGCTAAATATTGTACAATCTGGACTTTTTTATTTTAAGAAAATTTTACTAATTATCCTATAATCCAAATACTAACTTGGGTTGGTGATATTTATGTTATTTAGGCCAGAAACTACCTGTGGGAATGTATATTTAAATATAAAAATCAACACACTATGTGATTGCACTTATTCTTTTGCCTTTAGTATGTGCCACTGGGACTCACCATTACTATCACATGCCAGGATTAAGTAGCATATTCCCAGAGCCCAAATCCATTAGGAACACATAGACTCTCTGTCACTCTAGGTCAACTGTGAAAGGGAAGAAGGCACAAGAGCAGAAGGCCAAGGAAGTCTCCTCTCCCTAGGTAAAAGGTTTAATGCCATTTTTATCATGCATTTTAACCCAATGTTTTTGTCATAATCTCTGGGGAAATCTCCCATTTACTTAATAAATTATTTATTGGTTATAGTAACAACAGCACAAAAGAATTCATCTATACACAAGCCATTTGCTGTTGACCTTTAGTTGAGGTGTACTTTCTAGTCCTTCCTGAGGTCTGTAATGCAAAATTCTTGGACAGCAGGGAGAAAATGGTATAGTGAGGTTAGATGACTTGGTCCAGTTCAAATAGTTATATATTATCACCATACAATAGGGATTATTTTTCAACCTTCAGGCTTCTATTAACATCACATTCAAAATGTGGACTATATTTAGGGTAATTGTATAATTTATGTCCCAGGCCACAACAATTTTGGAAGCAGAAGAGGGCATTATTAATATACCAAGAAAGCAAGCACTAAACCGGGTGTGTCTCAGGCAAATTGCAAATGTGGTCACTTAGTCATCTCGTGATTCTACCAGAGAAAGTTCTATGGTTTCAAGTGAAAGCTGGTTTAATTACTGAAAAAAAAATATGTACCATTCAGGGGACTATCTAGGTGGGTCAACATAGGTTCACTAGGCCCTCGGGGAAACACAGAGATGAGAAAAGGACATATGAAATTTATGATTTTTCTCTTTAAAAATTTTGCATTCGAATTACACATGACAATAAAATCTTAAAACTTCTGGACAATGGTTGAGTTTCATTTGTTTTCTTTACTTTGCATATTAATTATTAAGGAGCATTTGTTAAAATCTAGAATATCCTATTCATTTTTTCAATCCTTCATGCAATCATTGACTAAGGTTAATTAATACATTACTATGTCCAGGCACAGTTCCAACTGCAAGGGCTGCAAATATGAGTAAGGTAAAGTGACTTCCCTAAGAGGTTACAGAAGAAAAAGAGAGCCAGTAACAGAATAATAGGTGTATGGTAACGGTGCTAAAAATTCACACGGTATATTCTGGGAGTTTCCCAAAGAAGGCACTGGTTGGCTGATGCATATGCGTTCTGTTAAGCATGAAACAAGGAAAGCCACAAAGATATGGTTTTTTCCTCATGGAAATGATGACCAAGATCCAACTTACATAAGGGTTGGAGGGAGAGCACAGAAACCACAAACAGTAAACCGTATATCAAATATAGGAAAACTTTTAGGGATCAATCAGCAAAAAAGATTTTATTTTAAGAATGTATAATATGTATTTCAAGAAATGGACACAAATTCTTCCCTTTGCCTTGTGTTTCTCAACTCCTTGAATCTAAACTGTCCTAATGACTTTCTATAACAAATAGATGGGGGAAGCATGTTTTCCAAGTTTTAAATTTAAGCTTTAAGAGGACTTGCATGCTTACCCTTGCTCTGGGGACCCCTTTTATTTCAACTACGTGCACAGCCAGGGACAGCCTTTTGGATGATGAAAGGCTACCTGGAGGAGAGTCACGCTGCCCTGGCTGACAATCATCCAAACCCCAGCTGACCCAGTGCCTGACTGCAGAGGGATGATCAAGCCCAGAAGAGACTAGAAAAATATCCAGCAGAACCCAGCACCAATCATAAATACAATCATAAACTAAATAAATGGAGTATTGTTCAAGCCACTAAATTTTTGAGTAGTTTGTCATCAGCAAAAAGCTAACTGATTATGTATAAAAACATATACATAGATACATATATAAACAATTATATTTTATAAATATGCATACAGGTGGGTCTATTACAGGTTTTATATATGCAGTATATTACACATACATATATATAGATAGGTACATATGTGCATGTATATATACAAATTAGTGTGTACACACGCACAAAGTACTTTAGTGATTTGTTAAAATCGTTACTCACAAATTACCAAAATGACAAATTATAAAATTCTTTTGTAATTATAAATAACTTAACAAATTCTTCATCTGCTGTTTGATCACAGGATTCCCAGGCACATTCAGACTCCTTTTTACAAGGATTTGATTGGTTCTGAAAAAGTGTGAATTTTAACATGAGCCCAGAGTCCTTCATTCACTTTCTTTCAGCGTTTTATCAAGAAGAGGTTCCCCCAAATACTTCCACCCCCAAAACAGAACAGACCAATGACTGAAGTATTTCTTATTTTGGCTATGGGGACCTGCTGCTGGATATGTGGCACCTGGGGAATGACTGCTGAAAGGAGGCTCCCAGGTGTGGATCCCCATTGCCCCGCGGAGCCCCAGCAGTGCTAACTGGCTATGAAAACATTAGGAAAGAGCACAGTGGGGGAAATGTAGGGCTGGTAGGAAGAGTAGGGCCCTTAGAAATGCTCAGGTTGCTATTTCCCCTTCTAGAAATTTAATGGGAAGAATGTGCTTGCATATATTCAACTAAATTCAGATGTATTTTGGTTAACAAGTATTTCTTGGGAATAAAACTGTTGGTTACATCTCTCTATATATATTTATTTGATTAGAATAGCTAAACTTGCAATTTAAGGGAATAGAAATTTTGACTAGAAGTTTAGGGAAAAGAGAGAGAGATAAATATATAGAAATACTGCATATACATAAAGAGGGAGACCTTAGGTTAAACACTTCCTATATGTTCTAACTTGGGAGTAAAAAACATTAAATCAATACTAAAAATAAATGAAACACTGCAATTATGGATAGCACAATTCTAGGCTCTCTTTTCTTCTTACTCTCTCTTCTCACTCCCTAAAGCCACTTTCTTGCCCAT